>PVJH01040224.1:0-15826 GCA_004026705.1 Nesogale talazaci
GGCTAACATCAGACTTATGGGCTTGGATAGGACTGGTTTGGGATGCTTTCTCAATGCTCCATCCCTCTTGTATATAAACCTCTCCCTTATATACATATGACTTATGGATTTGTTTCTCTAGTCTACCTGGACTAGCACACTAACTGTCCCGGCAGTGAGCACAGGGTACCATCTCGGCTCTTTCCCTCAAGATCGCCCCAAAAGAAGTCCCTGCAGCGGCCAGGCAGGGTTGTACAGCACATCTCATGGCCCACCTTCAAATGTGCCCTCCAGGTGGGCTCGGAGGCCTCATGCGTCAGCGTGGCCTCTCTTCCTGGCTACCTGAAGCAGAACTTCTGGGTCCTCCCCCTCCCCTGGCCCTTCCCACCCCACCTACTCAGAAGCCTCTCCCAGTAGAGCCAGAGGAGACTGGCCTGGTCTGGAGCCCTGGGGGGCTGTGCACGCTGCAGACAGGGCTCAGAGCTGCATCCCTGCCCCCACTCCCCGCCCACCCCGGCTCCTACCTGAGCCCTGTGGGGCGGCGCTGGACAGGATCCACTTGACCAGACAGCACCTCATCAGGGCCTTGCGGGTGAGCCGCGGCCTCTGCCATTTGACACCCTCCTTCTTGTTCAGGGGCGTGCGCCCGGGGTCCCCCAGCAGGCTGCCATCGGACGTCTTCATCACCTCCTGCAGCGGGAACAGGCAGAGTAGCCCTGAGTCATTGCCTCCCAGAGGGGACCTCCAGGGGCCTCCCCAGCCAGCCCTGACCTGCTGTGAGAGCTGTGTCTTGACACCTCCTGGCACCCATCTTCTGGATGTGCATGCCAGAAGCCCCCGATCCGGCCAGAGACCCCTGGGGCTCAAGCCACCACTCAGCTCAAGCTGCCATCTTCTTGGTCCCTGCCTTGGACCTTGCTGCCCCCCTCTCACCGGCCCCACACTTCCTCCAAGGGCCACTCCCTGGGCACAGGCAGCCTCCATGGCCTGAACTTCAGGAGTGGGCGTAGCATGAATTAGCTTGCCTCCCCTCGAGTTCCCTCCGGCAGCCCCCATCTGCTCCAGCTGTGAGAACAGACTCTTCCTCCTGCCGGGACTCTCCGGTGCCCAGTTCGCACTGCCATCGGGTCAGCACCGACTCACGCAGACCCTAGAGGGCAGAGAACAGCCACCCACTGTGGACTTTGTAGACCTAAAGCTTTGTTTTCCTCCTGGGGAGCTGCTGGCGGTGTTGAACTCCGGTCGGCCGAATGCACAACCCACTGAGACACAGGGGTCCCCTCAAGGGGTCCGAATCAGGGGTTCTCTTGTGTTTATCACCCCCAATGACCAGCAACACCCCAACCCCTCCACTTCTCTCAGGCCCACCCCTGGTGTGAGGGACAGCAATGGTGCTCAGAGCTCGATGGAGAGGATGGGAGGGCTGCCACACACACTTCGGTAGTTACATAATTTCAAGTCAACTTATGAAAGAGATGAGAGGGGTGGAGGCTAGCCTGTCCATCAGGTCAGAGCCGATGACCTGTGTGGGCATGACTTCTCCTGAGGATTCTGGGAGTTTTCCTCTCTTCTTCCCTGGAGGGGGGGACACACTCTAACTCTTTCTGCCTTATCTTTCTGTTGACAAGCCACATGGAGCCACGCTGGTAGAACCAGACCCTGCAGCTGGAGCAGCCATGTGGAGACCCACACCAGCGCCGAGACGCTTCCACCGTCTCTGGATCCATAGACTTTCCACCCACTACCCTGGGATCTTCCATTACCTGTGTTGTGTGAGTCTGAAGAGAAATTTATAAACTGGTATCGGACTTAATGGACTTGATTTGGACTAAGCTAGGATGTTTTCCTAATAGACAATTACTCTTAGATGGTAAGCTCTTTCTTATGCACATATGACTGTCTGTGAATTTGTTTCTGTAGGCAACCCAGACTAACACACTCAAAGAGACTCTCTCTTTCTTTCTCTTTCTCTCTCTCTCTCACACACACACACACAACACACAGCTTTGCCCACATGCACTCATGGTATGCATACACATACACACATGGTATGCACACACATGGTATGCACCCACGTGTACCCATGTGCACCCACGGAGGGGCACACGTATTCACGTGCGTGTGCTCACGCTGTTGCAGTGTCCTGCTCAAGCCATGGTCAGGAGATGGACGGTCTTATTCAGGAGAAGAATAGCCTCTGAGAATAAAAGCTTTATCCCATGGCAGGAGGGGTCGGGCAGCTGGGACTTGGTTCCTGCGCTGTGCATTTTCTGCTGCTTGCTCTGTAAGGAGCCTCCAGGAAGTGAGGAGACCCCTAAGGACCCCAGGATCTGTCCCTGGGGACACCCATCCTCCTGTGAGGGCAAAGCTGGAGCAGGCTAGCAGCGGCCCTAGTCCTGAGCCTGCCCGTGCTCGTCCCTGGCCTCCATCCTGTGGCCCCAGGACTGGCCAATGAGGAGAGACCCAACGGGTGGCCCTAGGTTCTATCTGACACAGGACAGGGCCACAGGTCCCCTAGAATAGATCTACTAGGGTCGTCTCATCCTCAGAAAAAGCCCAAGGGACTGTTCAAAAGACTCCCATCCTGCAGCTGAGGAGACACGTGCCAAGGCCACATGGAGCTGCAGCTGCTGTTTTGGGGGCCAGGCTTCATGGGGGAAGGTCTCAAGTTTGGCGCAGGCAGAGTCGCGAATGTTTCAGCAGCAGCAGCAGCAGTCTTCCCAGAGTTCCTGTTTAGAGACGTCTCCACAGTCTCTGGGGACTGAGAAGCCTCAGCGTGTCTTCCCTGGTGGGGACAGCACCTTCAGTTGGCTTGAGGGGCCACAGCACCCTCCCCACAGTGAAGGGGGTGGGGGGCAGCAACAGGGGGATGAGGCTGGGGAAGGGCAGGAGGGTGGCCCTCATGAATATTTGACACTTGTCTGTCTGAAGGAGGGTCTGATAGAGAGCTCTGAATGCTAATGAGATACCCAGCACCCTCCTCTGGCCTGGAGAAGCTGTGCCCAGGGTGCCCAGGGTGGGGGAGCCAAGGGAGACATAGCCCTGAGTCTGCACTGGGCCTTTCTTTCTGGGTCTGGAGGGGGGTGGGGAATGCGAGAGTGGTCATCCCATCTCACTGTGGTGTCTCTGTGCAGGGCACAGAGGATACCCTGTTGATACCTGGCAGGTATAGCAGAGAGAGAGGGCTGGAAGCTTAGCTGGAATCCTGATGATTTTAAAACTTCGATTAAATCTCCTCCTGCTCCCCAGGGGCTTCCTGTTCTCCAGGGGCAAAACTGCGAAGTTTGTAGTGCTTACATGCTCCTGTCACACACACACACGCACGCATGCACAGCTGGGTCCCAGTTCACAGCCTTGGCATCGCTGCTCCCTCCACCTGCAGACCGCTCTCACAGGACGTTAGGGCTGACTCCTCACTTCTTTCAGGCCTCATTCAAGTCGGGGGGTGGTCCTCAAGAGAGCCCCTGTCTCCCTGTCTAGGTCCCCTCGCCTAGCAGACACCAGCGGTCCCTTGCTTATTGTCCTGAAGCACTCCCCACTTTCTTACCACTGCCAAGGGATGTCATTTCTGGTGCATTTACTGCCCTTATTTCCTACATGGCCAGCATTTTAGGGTCCCTTTGAGTGCCCCCCCCAAAAAAAGGGGATCTACTGAAGTCTGAACTCTGCCTCTGGGAATCGGACAGTCTTTCCAAGTGCCCTTGGTTAACCTGAAGTCACAGTGCCTAGCAGGGGGGACCCTAATCCAATATGAATGGAGTCCTTAGAAATGAGAAGCAAAGACACCTTCCATCAAGGGGGAAGATGACCATGTGACCCCGGAAGCAAAGACAGAGTCATGATGCCACCAGGGGTGCCCCGACTCGCCAGGGGCAGGAAAAGACCTCCCCAAAGAGCACAGGGACAAAACTCAGCCCTGCCCACCTCCGGGACTCGGACTTCCAGCCTGGAGGATGGCAAGATAATAAGCATCTGTTCTTATAAGCCACACCCTCATCAGTCGGTGTATGGTCACACGTCACAGGGAACACATGCGTGGTCTGTCTGTGAGACAGGAGCCTCAGCAAATGTACAGGTTCCTCACCCTGAGAGACCCACCTCTACTCAACATGAAAAATAAAACCAACTGTATTTAGTGGGGAAACGGGCCCCAAACAGGGGCAGAAAGACTCTAGAGGTGAGAGAGACGCACACGGGATGTTGTTCCACACCATGTGCCTTTAGGGGCCTGCAGATTAACGCCATCATGGACGGCCACAGTTCCCCCACAGAATGGCTAAGATCAAAGCTCACAACAGTACTAAGGGCCGTGAGGACGCAGAGGAACGGAGCCGCTCACTGCCGCCGCTGGGTACGTCCATTGGACAGCCGCTCTGGAAAACCGTCTAGCCGTTTTTCCAAAGAACAAAACCTGCCAAGACAGTGACCTCCCCTCCCCCCCACCCCAAACACAGAGATGATGGGACAATATCACCCCCAGCACACATGAGGGAAAGGCTGGAGACCAGGCAACCGCAGGGGTATCAGCCCCCTGACAGGGAACTGCCGGACATTCAAACTGGATTCAGGAAGAGGCCTTGGAACGAAGGCTATCGTCTCTAAAGGCGCTTGGCTGGCCACAGAGACGACCTGAAGGGTGTTTCCCTGTGTTTTATTGGAGCTGCAATGGATCACATGAGCCATGGGGTGGGGGTGGGGGGCACTTTGAAGAACAAAAATTCCAGGACACCACCCCATGTTTTTGCAGAACCTGCACGTGGATCAAGAAAGAGACCGTCTTAGGGTACCAAGCAGCTGAACATCTGGGAAGGTATGTGTCAAAAACGTATGCTTTCACCATGCTCAGCGTGTGTGCTGAGCCAGTCATCCGATTACTGGATGCTATGGAGAAGAGTGGGGGGGTGGGGGGGGAGAGGGAGTGGGTAGAGGATGGTGGCGGCAGGATGGCAGGAAGACTGGTGAACCACCTGCAGTGTGCCGCCGACACAACCCTGTTTGCTAAGAGCCAAGAGGACTTGGAGCACTTTCTGATGGAGATCCAAGACTACAGCCTTCCATAGGCATTACACTTCTACACACACTGTGTTAATCCAGGTAGACTAGAGAAACAAATTCATCAACATACACATGGGTGTAAGGGACAGGTTTACAGACAAGAGGAATGGAACGTGGGGAAAACATCCCAACCCAGTCCAGTCCAAGGTCCTAAGTTCGATATTAGCCCATATGGCTGATACCCATCTACAAAGTCTCCTTCTGACTCACGAAGCACAAGCAATGACACCAGGACAATCACAGATCAGTGCGTGCAGAGTCTTGTGTGTCCGGCGGCAGTAGAAGCATCCTGACACTGGCAGGGGTGTCCCCATTGCTCCACATTTCCAGGGCTCAGGGTCCATCAGCAGTACCCAGTAAAAGCATCTCACCCCTGGCAGGGGTCTCTCTGGTTTTCCAGCTTCAGAGGTCTGGTTCCTTCAGGGCAAGCCCAGGTGGCTTTTCTCCGCCTCCTCCAGGTTCCAGGACTCAGGATCTATCAGCATGCCACCGTCTTGTCTTATCAGTAGACCATCTCCCAGAGACTGAATCAAGTCTCTCTCCTCCAATTGGGAAATTCCGCGAGACTTCCCAGAATTCTCAGGAGAAGGCCATGCCCACACAGAGGACTCCTTGGCTATCTCCAGATTGACAGGCTAGACTCCCCCTCGACCCTCTTAGTCAAATTGGCACCAGAGTAGAGTGACTGCCACACACACACATACACACCACACCACACATGTACAAACACACACACACACCTACCACAGCACATCACACACCAAAAATATCCTCACCAGGGGCCCGAGGAGCAACATCACGACAAAGGGAGAAGCGATTAAAAGGTGTCACAGATTCCACTTGACTCCGACCCACCGTCCTGGGCCACGGAGCAGCCACGGGGAAACCCAAGAACACGTTGCCCGGGGAGCATCTGCTACAAAAGATCTCTTTAAACTGCTGACAAGAAAAGGTGTCACTCTGAAGACTAAGGTGCACCCGACCTGAGCCACGGTGGTTTTCAATCGCCTCCCGCGCCTGGGCCAGCCGGACGCTGAATCGGGACATCCAAGAAGAATTAATGCCTTTGAATTAAATATAGCCCAAACTACCCGAGCCACGGATGAATCTGTCTCGGAAGAAGGATAACCAGAGGGGGCCTGAGAAGCCAGGCTGTCCAGAGTCTGTCTCACCTCCTATGGGCATGCGATCAAGAGTGACCAGTCCCTGGAGAAAGACCCTCAGAGAGTTGGAGGGCTCTGGGGGGTCAGGATGATCGTGCAGGGCTGGGCGGCAGTGCTAGAGTCTGTTGTTGGAGCGGTTGCTAACTATGGGAACAGACTGGACCGTGAGGAAAAACAAACACCTCTCTGACCCAGGAATCGCATCCTTGGCCTTGATCCCAGAGAAACTCAAATTTATGCTCCCATAAAAACCTGCACTTGAATGTTCCTAGCAACCTGATTTATAACGGCCCCCAATTGGAAACGCATCCAGATGTCCTTTAATGGACACATAGTTAAGCAAAGCCTGGTAAATTCACATCATGAAATAGCCCTCGGCAATCCAAAAAAAAAAGGGCAAGCTACGAATGCATTCGACTCCTTGAACGAATCTGCAGGGGCTTATGCGGAGTGGAAAGAAAACAAAAGACCATCTCAGAAGGTCACTTGTGTGACATTTTGAAATGAGAAAGTTTGGGAAATGGAAAACCCATGTGATGCTGTGCGTGGTGGCATCGTGGGTCATGAGTTGAGTTGGGAACTGCAAGGTCGGCAGTGTGAACCCCCCAGCTGCTTCACGCAGGAAAGGGAGGGGGCTCTATTCTTGTCAAGAATCCCAGTCTCTGAAACCCACAGTGGCAGTTCCTATAGGGTGGCCGTGAGGCTGAGTGGACTGGGCAGCAGAGAGAGTGAGAGATGAGCTAAGGATGAAGAGAGGGGGGTGGGGAGACGCAGCGGGCAGGATGGGGGGCGGCCATAAAAAGGGCAAGCTGGTGGACCTTTGTGGTGATGGAAATGCTTGGTATATTGACCTCGGTGGCAGATACAGAAACCTATCAAACCCCAAACCCAACTCCGGCCATCGAGTCCGTGTCAAGCCATGGAGAATCTACAGGCCAGGGTAGGACTGCTTCTATGAGTTCCCAAGACTTGATAGGAATAGAAAGCCCTGTCTCTCTCCCACGGGACAGCTGGTAGTCTTGAACTGCTGATCTCACACTTAGCGGCCCCTTGCAGAACCACTGTGCCACCAGGGCTCCGAAGCAAACCTACAGATTCTAAGGCACCCCCTGCCTACAAGTGTGCATACAGGTGTGTGCATGTGCACACAAACGCACACCGCAAAGGAGCCGGTGCCAAGCTGGAGAAATCTGAGCGTGGTACACACCCAGGTGTCATGTTTTGCTACAGAGTCCCTGGATGGCGCCAATTGGCAAGCATTTGATAGCTAACTGTAAGGGTGGAGGTTCAAGCCCACCCTGAAGCTTCTTGGAAGAAAGGTCTGGTGACCTCGTTCTGAAACTTCAGCCATTGAAAGCCCTGCAGCACTCAGTCCTGCTTGCATACACATGGGTAGAAAATCAACTCAGTAACAATTGAACTGAAGTTCACTGGAAGTTTTACTGGAAGTATGCAAGATGGTGTGTGTGGGGGTGGGATTAGGTAAAGAGTACACAGGCTCTCTCTGTATTATTTCTTAGATTGGAAGACACACACACACACACACACAAATAGAAGCACACCTGCAGCTACAACCTTTCTTATATAACTGTGCGGACCTGGGGAACGCTCCAGGGTGCTTTCCATAATTCACCCGAGAACCTCTCTCCTCCACCCCCTGTTTGATGCTGGCCTCACTCTCCAGAGGACAGAGCTGTCCTTTCTCATAAGCCTCAGGGGTCGGACAGGGCTGGGTGGCAGAGGCCAGTGAAGTCAAAGGACCTGAACCCTGGGTTTTGCAGAGGCCCAGGGTGGGGGTGGGGGTGCAATGGACCTGGAAGTGGTGAGTGTGCACAGATGTGCCCAGGTGGGCCCTGGGAATGTGCAGGCTGTTCCAGGCTGCAGGTGTGCCAGGCTCCTGCTATGGCCATCGTCCCCAGACCTTCCACTAGGCACTGTTCCCAGTTTCCCTCCATGACGGAGCTGGGCTGTGGGCAGCGGGAGAGGATCAGAAAGGACTGATGCCTGGTGATGCATCTGGTACGTTTGGGGCACTGGATTCGATGCCCTCGTTTGCTTAACTTAGTGTTTAAATTAAACAGCGTTCTTAATGAAGGCTCAAGGCAGCCTTTAGAGTTGGGTGTCATCACCCCCATTTTATACATTAGGGAACTGGGCCTCCAAGAAACCCAGGAACTCCCAAGGTGCCAGTGTGGGGTCTGATTCAGAAGCTCTAAACTTCTATGCCACTGAATGTGCGTGGGGGTGTGTGGTGAGCCTCTGAGGGTCCCCAAGGCTGCCTTCCCTCCTGTATCCATTCCCCACAGCACCCCTGTCCAGCTGGATGTAGGGTGAAGGCAACACAAAGGGTCAAAGCCACCTGCCCCCACCTGCCTGTGTGGAGAGTCAGAGCCCCGCCCCCCTCACACAGAGGCCTATCTAGGGTGGGGCAGGTTTGGTTCTTGCCCTGGGCTCACTTGAAGGGGAGCCGCTCAGGGTGGGGAAGTTTCCGAGTTCTTGGACGCCTCTGGTGCCAGCTGGGAGACATCATTGCTCGATTGAAAACTAATTGCCAGGGGCTGTCTCTTCTGTGGCCCCGCCTGCGGCCTCCTGCCAGCTGCTTTCAGAGCCGAGTCTCATGGCGGCACATGAGTGACACTAGCAAGGAGTAAATTCTCTCGGATGACTCGGAGGCAGGGAGAAGCAGCCGGGAATGAGGTCTGTTGAGGCACTCCACCCACTCCCCTCCCTGGATAGGGCCCTCCCCTTCTAGCATGGAGCCAAGGCGTCCTGATGGCTCTTCTGTTAAGACTCCTAACCCAAAAGGTTGGAGATTCAACACACCCAGCAGCTCTTCAAGAGAAAGGTCTGGTGACCAGGATGCCGGAAGATGAGTCATTCTACGCAGCGTGGGGGGTTCAACTCACTTTCACGGCCTCCGAATCCAGGCCAACTCACAGTGACCCTCTATTAAAGGGACCAGATTTTAAGTGGGACACCATTGACCGGGGGTGGGGGGTGGGGGGTGGAGGGGGAGGTGTGGTCTTGATGAAAAATTTGGTCTGTATGAGCAACAAAAATTTTCATAGGACACAAAATAGTATTGTAATATATTTATTTTAATTTTAAAATGTCACTGGGCGTTGTTGAATCGTTAAAAAAAAAAAAAGGACATCTGATCACTTTACTATGGGACGGAGGAACTTGCCTCCTTGTGTGTTTCCAAGGCTGTCAATCTTTACCAGAGCAAAAGGTCCCTTCTGTCTCCCACAGAGCGAGCCCCTGGTGGATTTGAACCGCTGACCTTGTGGTTAGCAGTCCAACTTGCAAACAAGTTACTCGGCATGAGATATGCATTAGGCGGTACCATGAAGCCCAATCCTGGAACCAGGGAGAAAGAAAAGCAGGCGCCGACACACCGAGCTGGCCTGTTAGGGGATTGAGGTAGCTACATAATCTGATGTCCACCTGAGACTTAGAAGAGTGAAGCCGTGGAGGGAGGTTAGCCTGTCAATCAGGTCGCAGCTTAATGAGCTCATGTGGAGGCGCCAAGGAAATGCAGAGCTCACTGGAGGCAGGACACACACCCCCCCCCTGAAAGACATCCCTGATGACAAGATACATGAAGCTAGGCCAGAGTCCTGGAGCTGGAGAAGCCACGTGGAGACTTCTGCCAGGGCTGAGATGCTTCCACCGCCACTGGACCCACAAGACTTTCCACCCACTGGCCAGTGATCTTCTGGCATTCAGCATCAGTCCATGTGTTGCACGAGTCTGAAGCGGAATTTATAGATTGGTATTGGACCTATGGGGTAAGATTGGATTTGATCTGGACTGGGCTGGGATGTTTTCTCAATCTTCGATTGCCCTTGTATATAAAGCTCTTATACACGTCTGGATTTCTTTCTCTAGTCTGTCTGGATGAACACAGGGCTGTCCTCCTATCACGCATAAGTCATCTCTGAGAACCCCGCCATCAGACAGAGTCACACTGAGACCACCACACTGAAGCAAAGGCAAAGTGGCCCTGGTTGTCTAGGGACGCCATTGCTAACTGCGTGGCTGGTAGGGCTTGTCATTTCTGCAAACGCAGAGAAGCAGGTCTTTTCAACCAGGGAGGCGGTTGGTGAATTGAAACCGCCAGCCTTTTGGTTGGCAGCGGAGCGCCTAATCATCGCACCACCAGGGCTCTTTAAAAACAAGATAGCACCCCCACACTAGAAATCCTCCCTCTCTCCATTAAATCGGGGGGAGGGGGGCGGGGGGGCTTCTAGTACTTCCTCGCCAACCACAGGACCATCTTCCCTCAACTCTGCTCTTCCCCGGATCAGCTTTGTGGAGACAGCCAGCCTTAGGTCCCTGGGGGGCACGGCTGAGGCCCAGCCGCGAATCTAAAAGGAATTCTGCTGGTGTGGTGGGTTGTGAGTTGGGCTTCGAGCCTCAAGGTCAGCAGTTCGAAACCAGCAGCTGCTTCTCAGGAGAAAGAGGGCGCTTCTTACTGCGCAAAGAGTGACAGTCATCTCCCACAGGGGCTTGCCCTCTAGGATAGCTAGGAGTCCGCCTTGACTTCAGGGCGGTGAATTTGCTTGTTTGTTTGTTGCTGTTCTAAAGGTTGGCGGTTCAAAGCCACTAGGAAAGAAATGGCCGGGTAACCTGCAGTCAGTCAAGATGACAGCCCAGAGAGTCTTAAGGAGCAATTCCACTCTGTAACACTCGGGGTCCCCATGGGACAGTAGCTGTTCTTCCTCAGACCCTCCCTCAAATCTCCCAACCAGAGGGCGAGCCTGTGCTTGTGTCTTTCTCCCACCCTCTCAGTGTGCCGCCCCACAGTCCCCAGGACGAAAGAGTCCACCCTGCTCAGGGACAGGTGTGTCCCCATCGTCTTTGGCTGCAGGCCGTGACACTGTATGGCCCTGGGTGGAATCAGGCAACCCCCTGGACCAGGCAGCCCCTGGCACCCCTTTGCACCAACCTCACAAGAAGGAGATGAACAACTTGCTGAACTTTGTCACCCCTGCCTCTGGCACCTCACAGAGCTTATCTCCAAGGCACGGAGCATCCCCCTCCAACATTCCGGGAAGCAAGTTTGAAAAAAGAGATGATTTGCTCACAGGTCATCTCCCAACCCGAAACTTGCAGACGCAGCACAAGAAGCCTCCCCTTTCTTTCATCAGCCCATTTGCCTGTAGCTCAAAGCCTACAGATGTCCCACCACCCCAATACTAGCCTGTCAGGCCTCGGGACCGCCCAGGAGCTCAAGATGCTTGCCTCTTTCTCGGTCCCCAAAGTCCTTCCTTACCTCCAAGAAAGCCTATATATATGCTTTTCATCCCTAGCCGGGCTCTGTCTCCTTCCTGGGGCTCTGTCTCAACCTCTCAGACACCAGTGGGTGGGGCGGCACCACCAGGCACATGGGACATTCCATCCCTACATGGTCCTGGAGATAAATAAGACTCGGGGTCCCCAGGACACCCCTCTCCTGCCTAGAAATCACCTTGGCCCTTTCCCCTCCCCCCTTCCAGAGAGAGGGGAGGAGCTCAGGTAGCGTGATGTTTAAGCTTTGGGCGGCTGACTGCAGCTGTTCAAACCCCTCCGCCGCTCCGTGCGAGGAAGACAGGGCTTTCTGCTTGGGTAAAGCGTTACGGTCTCGGACACGCACAGGAGTGGGCCTAATTAAGACCACTACGACGTGGGAATCAGCTCGGGGACAGTACAGTGAGGTGGCTCCCCACCGGGGAGGGAAGGGGGACCCAGCCAGAGGGAGAAGCTTTGGTTCAATGTTGTCATAGACAACAGACAAGGACGGGACCGGTGATGCTTGTTTCCATGGCATGGCCACGGAAGCCTTCCCCTTCAGCGGCTCTTGGGGGCTTGTCCATCTACAAGATGATTTAAAGAACTCCCCCCCCGCCCCCACACGCTCTTACCTGACTCTATCAAAATATAAAATGTGAATTAGTGTAAGAGAAAATAAGCCACTGTGGCGCAGACGGTAGCGGGCTAGGAATCATGATGGCAGAATGGGAACAGCTGAAGTCTGGGCTGTGGGGGTTCCTCTCAGCCTGGGGGGCCCTGGTGGAGGTCCAGGGACTGCTCCCAGCGACGGACTGAGTACTCAGGCCCAGACTGCCACCCCCACGCTATCGCCGCCAGCAACCTGGAACAGTGGCTAGTCCGCACTGGGCTGCCCTGTCAGTGTAAAAGACAGGCCGAATTTCAGATTTTTAAACACCCAGGGACTGTGAGCTGGGTTCCCTATGTGAGTCACAGCAAAACCGTGCCCCGCCAGCCGGCTTTCCAATGGCTGATATTTCCAGAAGTAGATCGCCAGGCCTTTCTTCCGAGGCAGCAAGCTCCAGCCTTCTGCCCTTTTGTTAGCCGCTGGATACATGAGTCTTGTGCACCACCTGGGGGCTCTACACACTGGGTGACAATCAAACCGATTCTTAAAAATAATCTTACTTTAGACAGAAAAACTTTACTGTGCCTACCAGAAACGTTTTTCGTTGCCTCTCAACTGTCCTCAAGGCTCTAGGGGTTCCTCAGATGTGCCCGTTGAATGCTTTGGGGCAGGCTGGGGCCAGTCACACTTGGTTCAGAATAGTTGTCTTGTGAAGTGTATCAAATGGGTCGGAGGCAGTGAGATTAGTCATCTGCAGAGTGTAGACTGCCCAAATGCAGGAGCGGCAGGGCGGGTGGACAGAGATGGTATTAAAGAGCTGCTATAGCTTTAGGTACTGACGGGGGATCAGGGAGACTCCTGGGTTTTGGAAAAACCAGTCACTGCAGAGATGCCACTTTCCTCCCTGCTCCGCAGGGAACAGCCGAGATCACCATCCTGAGGGGCACAGACACAGGACGGGCTCTTGGAAACAAAACACCAGGGCCCAGACTCAGATGTCCCACCTCATGGCCCTCAACCCCCCCCACAGGCTCCCCAGGCGCCCCCCAGAGTGCTGGCCCTGCTCCCTGCCTCCCGCATGGCAGAGCAGCCAGCTTCCTCAGAGAGGCCCAGCTGACATAGGCGTCTAAAGGTGACGTTAGCAACTAGTTCGGCCTCTCTGGGTCTTGTCAGGTGGGCTCCACAGGCAGCCACCAAAGGACACCCAGAGACCACTTGGCAGAGGGAAAGAGGGACAAGCCATCCCAGCAACCCCATGCAAAAGAGTCAGGCTTCTTTCCCCAGAGACAATGCCAGGGATCCTCAAACTATGGCCCACGGGCCACATGCGGCCCACCAAGGATACTTATCCAGCCCATGGAGGGGGGGTTGCTTTGCCGCCATTAATGCTGTCCTTCTTAGCAGCCGACTCATCCAGGGCCCCATGGTGAATTTGTTCATAGTTTTTTGTTTGTTTGTTTGTTTTTTAACTATAGTCCATCCCTCCAATGGTCTGAGGGACAGATGAACTGGCCCCCTGTTTAAAAAGTTTGAGGACCCCTGGACAGTGCCATCTGAGCAGACATCTGTCAGGTGCTTAAAGGCTCACATTCATGGATGAGGTGCAGACTCAGAGGGCCTCCTCAGGACCACTAGACACCCTGCTGAGGACACACCTAGCTCGGGGCACAGCACAACACAGGCAGTCCGGAAGGTTGGGTTGTTTCAAGGAGCCCAGAGGAGCTGGGAGAGATCTGCGGGCAGCTGGACAGAGAGTTGAATTTGAGCCCTCTCCTCCTGGCTGGACTACTCTGGACCAGGTCCTTGATTGCTCTGAGCCTGTTCCCTCCTCTGCAAAATGAGGGTGGCGATATACCCTCACAGGGCTACCAGGGACGTTCCATCGGGTGCCATGAACAGTTCTCCCGGCCCTGTGCTCAGCACACAGCCTGGAGTGTTTACTGCCATCACCATCCACCTTGGTCATTGCCTGTGAGGGCCCGGCTGTCCAGGGCAGGGCCAGCGCCCATCCTGCAGGCAGACCCGATTCCAGCAGTTCCCCCAGGCTGCACATCAGAGCCCCTGGGCCAGCCCTCCTCAATCTGTGCACTGTGGGGCTTTGATTCTGTGGGACTTGGGCTGTTCTATTTTTATAAAGCTCCTCAGTAGATGGGAAAACACAGCTCAGGTTGGAGAGGGAGAGAGGGAGAGAGAGAGAGAGAGAAGAGTGCTAGGTCTTGTCTGTGGGGGGCAGGGGGCTCCACATTCAGACATGACCAGGAGCTCTCCAGACAACCCACCTCCCCCAGCCCAGATCTCCAAGAGGGCTTGTGCAGGGGTCCCAGAGGTTCATACGTGGGTTTCCATAACTCTGAGGTGGGGCTGCTGTGGTGTAGTCTGGCTCTCTGAGCACCCACTCCCATCGTCACTCCTCTATTTCCATCGCTTGGACAGATGGCAGGAAGCAGAGGTGGGCGTCGCTTTGTGCAGGCCCCAAGGATCTGAGACCAGGAGGCTCTGGGGAGGGTCGCTTCTGTCCCCCTCCCCGGGCACTGACAGTTGCTGACCAACCATCTTGCAAAGAGGCCTGAATTGGTTACATGTCCCCGTGAACTTGCACACCCAAGGCACTGGGGCAGGAGAGGGGAGAGCTGGCTGCGTCAGTCACCCCCAGGCTTCCTCCAGCTGCCCATTGGCAAACTTCTCTCATTCCTCTGTCCATCCCCTTGACCCTCAGTCCCCTGGATCTCTGATGACCACCTGGCACTAAGTCATCACAGAGCCCTGAGTGCAGGTGAGATCCTGGAAGAAGCTACAGGCATTCCTTTGACCCAGCGTGAGAGACTGCAGCCCAGGGAGGGCACAGACACAGCTCAAGGTCAGAGTCAACAAGGCAGAGCTGGGGTTAGAACTGCCCAGAGTGCCCTCTGAGTGAGGGGATCTCAGACTGGGGCCAGAATCTGTTGGGGCCTGGGGTGTGGCATCAGTAGAGAGGGGACCCATGGTCCTCATGGCAGGCTGGGGGTGTGAGCAGAGCTCAGGCCAGTGAAAAGCTGTGACCACTCAGAGGCAAAGCTCAGTTCGATGGAGGGGTACAGATGGGGCCAAGATCAGATGGAACGCTGAGCCAGTCAGGGAGGGGGGTCTGAGATCGAGAACATACTCCCACCTGAGCTGAACCAGTCGGGGGTCTGAGGTCCAGGACACGCTCCCCCATGAGCTGTGTTCCTGCATTAGCTTAGCTCTGCTCGGTCATCCCTACCCCCTGCCAGCCTGCAAGTCCCCTGGGCTCCCGCCCTGTCCCATGCCAGCTCAGAAGTGTGCTGGGCTGGGGGTTGATCACAGCTGACAAACGCACCTGTTCGGGGAAACATCAGCCAGCTGGGGACGTGTGCTCATGGGGGAGGGCTCCCGTGACTCACCATCCGCCTGCCCGTCCCGCCTGTCTCCTTCCTGCCCGGGCTCTGGGGGCAGAAGACAGGGCCTTGCCAACGTCTCCCCTCCTCTTTCTCTGCAGTGAAAACTCAGAGTTCTTACAGTGGCCCCTGGAGGTGGCAGCAATAGGTGGCAGGTGACAAGAGACCCCGAGTCCCCAGCCAGGAGCCAGCAAAGCAACGCCTGAGCCTAAGGCACGATTCCACTTTGAAGTGTCTTTTCCTTTGCAGCCCCAGAGAGGGGCTGAGGCTGGCTCGTGCCACGTCAGGGGCAAGACCAGGGCTTGGAGTGCCCACTAGAAGCCTCAGAATGTGGCTGCCTGGCCCTGTTTGTC
>PVJH01040225.1:0-15850 GCA_004026705.1 Nesogale talazaci
AATGGGTCTGAGGAGAGAAGAAAGTGGTGGTGGTGGGGGGGGGTCCCTCCAGGATGAACGTCCCCAATCAGTGCTCAGAGTCCATGCCATTCATGGGTGCCCAGACGACCAACTGGCCCACTGCTTCAACAAGGGCAGCAGTGGAGGAAAGTTGGGGGAAACTCTCTGGGCAGTGTTGGAAAACAGACAAGGATGGGCAGTTCTGGAGTTCTGTCTGGGGGAGCTTTTCTTCCAGACAAGGAGCCCTGGTGGCACAGTGGTACATGTGGGGCTGCTAACCGCAAGGTCATCAGTTCAAACCCAGTTGCTCCGGGAGAGAAAGTCATGGCCTTCTATGCATGGACAGAGTTTCAGTGTTGGTAGCCTCTAGGGCAGCGGTTCTCAACCTGGGTGTCACAACCCCTTTGGGGGTCAAATGACCCTTTCACAGAGGTCACTCGATTCATCACAGTTGCAAAATGACAGTGATGAAGTAGCAATGAAAATAATTTCATGGTTGGGGGTCACCACCACATGAGGAACTGAATGAAAGGGTGGAGGCATGAGGAAGGCAGAGAATCACTGCCCGAGGGCAGGTCTACTCTGTCCTGTGGTGTCCAATGAGTTGGCATCCCCTGGGGGGCAGGAGTTTTGCTTTGTTTTCCGGTCACTGGGAAGGTTCTGACTCCTGGCACGATGTGTGCACAGTAAGGGTTTCAGTGGTTGCGTTTCCAGAATCTGTTTCTAGACTCAGGGACCAGGCTTTTCTTCCGAGGTGCCTCTGGGTAGACTTGAACCTACAAGTCTTCTCTCTCTGTCTTTACAACTGTTGGTTTTATTTGCTTTTTTAGTAATCATCTTGAACCTCCAATATTTCAATGAGCTGTCAGGCCCAGGCACCATTTGCACCCATTTCCTGGCTGCTGTAGATAAAGAGAGGAAAGGAGGTGGAGAAGCACAGAAGGGGTCGGGCCACTATGGGATGTAGAGGGAAATCAGGAAGTTTGGAGTGCCCGGCTCCCTCCTTCAAGCCTCTCCGGCTGGAAAGTGCTCCTCTCATTTCTGCGTGAGCTGAGGGGGCCGCTCCTGTGCGCCCCATAATGGGCCCCGGAGACACTAGGTACCAGCTTCCAGAACCGGTTAGTGAGGTCCACCAGGGCGTACCACAATCTCACAGGAAGGGTTGGGGGCGGTGGGGGGGGGGGGTCTGCTAGCTTTGGGCTAATTTCTGGGCTGAGACACCCAGGAGCAATAAAACTCAAGTTTCCTTTGCGTGAATGAAAGGCCACATGTCCATCTGCAAAGAACGCCACTTGTCTCTAGGAGCTCAGGTCTGCAGCAGCAAAGTGTGTGTGTGTGTGTTACCCGCAGTGAACAACGAGCTGTCCAGAGAGTGGGGGAGGAGGAAGAGAAGTGTGAACCTAAATTGAAAGCTGAGAAAATCACAGAGGAGAAACTCCGCCATGAATAACTGCATCTTATTGGAAATAAAATGTACAAGACAAACAAATGTAGCCTATCTCTCCAGTGTGAGAAAGAGCGTATTGGAGCCAGACCTACAAAAGATGGTTCCATCCAGGTTTCTATTACACCTACTGGGCCAGCCCACCAAAGCCCCAGGCTCAGATTCAGGCGGCAACCTGTTTGCACAGGGCTAGTCCCGGTGGCTGGCATTGACTCCTGGAGACTGCCCTGCCCGTCAGCCTGGGCTGTGCCACAGAGATTCCAACAGCTGTTTTTTTCTGGAAGATGGCCAGGATTTTTGCTCAAAGCATCTGTAAGTGCACTGGATCCTCCCAAGTTCTGGTTAGCATCTGAGCACCTTAACCATCTGCACTTCCCAAAGCCTCAGATCTAACACTTGATTCTGTGTTTTTGCCCAGTGATTTTTCGGGGGACTCTTATGGCTCTTTTAACATTCCATACATCATTTGTATCAAGCATATTTGTACACATGTTGCCATCTTCATTTGCAAATAGTTTCTACTTGATCCCTTGGTATAAGCTCCTGTTTCCCCTCCTTTTTGTTTTAATAAATCATTTTATTGGGGGTTCATAAAACTCCCATCACGATCAATACATACATCAATTGTATGCAGACCCCATTTGTACACTTGTTGCCATAATCACTCTCAAAACATCCTGCCTCCACTTAGGCCCCCAGTACCAGCTCCCCATATTACCCCTCCTTCCCTATTTCCTCTCCCCAGTGAGCCCTTAATAATTTACAAATTGTCATTACTTTTTCACACCGTACACTGTCCGATATGTCCCCTCACTTACTTCCCTGTTGTCCGTATTCCAGAGAGGAGGTTATATGTAGATCCCTGAAATTGGTTTCCCCTTACTATTCCACCATCTCTCCATCTCTCCACTCTCCCGTAATCACCAATCCCACCACAGACTGGTCTGAAGGGATTGTCTATACTGAATTCCCCATGTTTCCTGCTCCAGTGTATATCCCCTGGTCTAGCTGAATTTGTCTGGTAATTGGGATAATGATATGGGTGAGAGGAAGTATTTGAGAACTAAAGGAAAGTTGCACACCTCATTGTTACTATGCTGTACCTTAACTGGCTCATCTCTTCCCTGTAACCCTTCTTTAAGAGGAAGGTCCTTCACCTATTGATGGGTTTTGTGTCCCCAATCTGTTCTCTCCCTCATTTATAATGATGTAATTTTTAGCTCTTTGATGCCTGATAACTGATCCCTTTGACACCTCGTAGTCACACTAGGCTGGTGTGCTTCTTTGTGGGCTTTGTTGCTTCTGAGCTTGATGGCCACTTGTTTACTTTCAAGGCTTTAAGACCCCAGACACTATATCTTTTGATAGCCGGATACCATCAGCTTTCTTCACCACCTTTGCTTATGCACATATTTGTCTTTAGTGATTGTGTCAAGAAGGTGAGCATCATGGAATGCCAATTTAATAGAAGAAAATGTTCTTGCACTGAGGAAGTACTTGAGTGGAGGTTCAAAGCCCATCTGCTGTCCTAATCCTTACCCTATAAGTATATGCACATTGACCTGTTTCCCCATCATCACATATAAATATATTCACCTATGTGCATGCCTGTATTTAGACCTCTATAAATGTCCTTTACTCTTCTTCCCCCACACACAGTTCTTTTCTCTATTTCCTTTTACTTTCCTCTTGTCCCACTATCCTGCTCAGCCTCCATTTGGGTTTCAGCATTTTCTCTCTGTTGCATTGCTTTTGCTCAATCCCTATCAGACCTCTCACGAATATTCACCTTGTCACTGATTTTGACTCACTTGTTGGTCCCTTATCCCTGGGTCAGTCAACACCACCTCCTTTCCCCCTCCTCCCCTTCTCCCACGTCCCCGCCAGAACCATCAGTCCCATCAATTTCTCCTCCACACTGTTCATCCAGCCTATTTTATCTAAATAGACCTAGAGAGATAACAATATATACCCAAAAAAGGCATCCCAAGATAAAGAAAATAGAACAATGATAACAATAAGAAAGTCTCCAATGTCCTATATATATATATATATATATATATATATATATATATATACACTAAAAATAATACCAATATAAGAACTTATAAATAGTTCAAGGTCTGTTCGTTGACCTCCAGGTGAATCCCCCGGTTGAGTTGGATGGGGGTGCCACACCCTGGCCCCAAAGTATATCCTTGGTGCACATCGGGAACTCCATGCTCTGTTGCACACCCGTGGTGATTTGCCATGGCTAACACTCGTTTTTAAAGAACCCTTACAAACAAAAAGGAGGTAGCACAGAAAATCTCCCAGGGACTGGGAAGCCTCATTAAAGAAACAGTGAATTGACTTCGGACACAGACAAAAGTCACACGTTACTTCGTGGAAAAGCTTCCGCACGCATGTTTGTTTCTGTTGTCTCTGTGTCCAGGGGACGTGGGCCACCCAGACAGCGGTGCCAGCCAAACAGGAGCCCCGGTGGCACGATGATGACGTGTTGGGCAATTATCCACAAGGTCAGCAGTTGGAAACTACCAGCAGCTCTTCTGGAGGAAGACGAAGCTTTCTACTCCTATCAAGTGCTACAGGTGGAAAGTCACGGGAGCCGTTCTGCCCTCTTGGGTCGCTGAATGGCAGTAAGTTGGGTTTGGGTTGGTCAGCCAGAGACTTGCAGTAACTTCCACTTGGAGGGAGGAGGTGCGGCTTTGGGACCTCCATCAGAGCCACATAAGTAACTTAAAGATGAGAATTTTATTGTTCTTCGTGTTGGGTGTGTCACCAGTCGCTATAGACACAGAGTGACCCCATGTCTCACGGTCAGTAGAACTGTCTGTCCCCAGGGTTTGCAGGCCATCATCTTTACATTAGCAGGTGCTCAGGTCTTTCCCCCACAGAGATGCCCGGTGGGTTTGAACCGGCAACCCACGGTCCTAGCCCAAGCCTTCACTTTTGTGGCACTAGGGCTCTTTGATGAGGTTTAATTTTTTGGGTCTTCTTTAAGGACTGCTGGTTGGGTGGAGTTAGGGTAGAAAGAGTGAGGCAGATCATTAATCTCCCTGACCACCCTCTCTCCTCTCAAAGTGTCCACTGAAATCCATCCTAATGCCTGTGCTTGTTATGTCAGGAAGGAAGACTTGTTTGTGGTCAACCATCCATTCTCTCTCTCTCTCTCTCCTCTCTCTCTCTCTCTCTCTCTCTCTCTCTCACACACACACACACACACACACACACACACACACACACACACCCTGTGGAAGCACTTCAATTTCACCACCTGAAGCTAAGGCAGTGTCCCAAAGGTACTTTTGTGTGGTTTAAGTGGTAATAATGGTCCAAGTATCTCTCTTTTAATACTTATAAAAGGTGTATTACAACCTCCAGGGAGTGGTCCAGCACTGATAAAACACATAACTCTCCTCCAATTCTTCAATACTTCCTCCCCTTACTATTATGGTTTTTATCTGTTTTTACCTCATTAGTCACGTAAGATTTGCGTATGTACATTTGTATATTTAAGATCATTCAGAACATGAAAGCCAAGACAGATAACCCTTCAGAAACAGTAACAGGAGTAATGGTTCTCTGGGGGTATGAGAAGAAAAGCGGGGAGTGGGGAGGTGATAGAGAACTGATAACATTGATGATTTTGTAACCCTACTTGATGGAATCGAACCACAGAATTGTGTGTGAATGGATATATTAGATTATGTAAAATAGAGCAAAAAAATAAAACCATTATGGGGGGGGGGGAAGATGGGTTCCTGGGGGGTAGTGTAGGGGAGGGAGAGAATAAATGGGAACTGTTATCAAGGAGTTCAAGAAGAAAGAAAATGTTTTGTAACTGACTGTGCTAGCAATTTTACAATACTGCCTAATGTGATTGAAATATGGAATGTAAGAGCTCCCAATAAAATGACTAATTAAAGTCTTTTAAAAAGGTACACTACATGATTGATCTACCTATGCTTGAATGAAGTTCTGGAATGATCAAAACTCACCTTCAGATGTCAAAGGAAAATTCCAAGGAGAATAACCTCTGCATAAAACTTTCCCTACTCACAAGAATATTTCTTCATTTTGGCTCTTTATCCTGAAAGACCATTCATTAAAACAAACAAACCAACAAATGAAACAACCTTCTTGTGAAAGATATTTGTATCATTTGTACCAGTAAGAGGTGGAAATGATGCATTTGTCTTGATGTTGGTGGTGGTGGGGGTGGGGGTGATAGGTGCCATCGAGTCTGCTCCAACCCCCCACAGTGACCCCAGTCACAACAGAAGTTAATACTGCACAGTCCCTCCCCGCCCCCCCCCCACACACACACACACATACACCCTCACAATGGTTCCTAGGTTTGGGCCCATGGAGGCAGCCACGATGTCCATTCATCTCCTTGAAGGTCTTCCTCTTTTTCACCACCCTTCCACTTTGACAACATGTCCAAAGTACATAAGATAAAATCTTGCCATCCTTGCCTCTAAGGAACACTCTAACGTTACTTCTTCCAGTACAGAGCAGTTTGCCCTTTTAGCAGTCCATGGTACTTTCAATGCTCTTTTCCACACCGCAATTCAAATGCATCGATTCTTCTAGGTCTTCTTTATTCGATGTCCAACTTTCATATGCATACGATTGCAAGGAGAAATACCATGGCATGGATCAGGCATTCATTAAGTCATCTTAGTCCTCAAGTTAACGACTGTGCTCTTCCATACTCTAAAGAGGCTTTATGCTGCAGATTTACCAAACACCAGATCTCTTGCTTCCAGGAGCATTGACTGTGGATCCAAATAAACCAAAAACCTTTGCTTCATTTAACACGATGTTACCTATGGGTTCAGTTGTGAGGATTTTGTTCTCCTTTATGTTGGGTCGCAATCCATACCAAAGGCCACAATCTTTGATCTTCATTAGCAAGTGTTTCAAGTTCTCCTCACTTTCAGTAGGCAAGGTTGTATCATCTGCATCCTGCAGATTGTTAATAAGGCTTCCTCCTTCTCTCTTCATAGAACCTGGCTTCTCTGATGATCTGCTGAACATGCAGTTTGAACAAGTGTGGTCATAGAATACTATCCTGATGCCCACCTTTGCTGTCTTCAAACCAGGCAGCATCCCCTTGTTCTGTTCATATCACTGCCCGTAGACAAGTTCTGAACGAGCACAATGAAGTTTTCTGGAATTTCCATTCTTGTCCAGGCTATCCATTGTTTATTGTGGGCTGACTGCACAGTCAACAAAGCACAAGTAAACATCTTTCTAGTATTTTCTGCTTTGAGCCAAGATCCAACCAACATATCCCATGATAAGAGGGAGATATAAAATTAAAAGGCACATTTGACCTAAGTTAGAAATAACTGATGTCATTTTGAAAGCTCACTGTCAACCTTTTGCAGAGACTGGGGAACAAACCCTATTATGAAGATGTTGTCATTAGGCTATTGCTGTGAGTCAAATTTGATCACACTCTGTGTGTTAGATCTGGACGAGGTACTATTGAACATGCTGTTCCCAAGAGTAGCCATCGAGCCATCATCATGAACTTGTCTTGAGACAGCCAAGTGACTCCTCCAAAGTTCTAAACGTCTGCAATTATGTTTAATCAAGCGATGTATCCAGTTGTCTTGATATAACCCATAATGTTACAGGTCCCTCTTTGCTTTGCCCCACCTTTGGCTGACCTCAATCACTATAACTCATTAGATGATGGACTTGTAGCCCCTCCTCCGGCACTGTAACGATGTGATTTACACCCCACCCCTCGGCTTCATGAGGTTCACACCCTAAGTTCAGCATACTTCCCCCATTCGAAGGACAGGCTGACTGCAATAAATCTCTTTTATTTCCTTTAATGGGGGAGTTCAGCCTCTGTTCTCTTCAACCATCTTAATAAATCAGAACACATCCCATTCATCTCATCAGACATTTCTCACCACCCTTGGTCATGTTCTGTCCCATAACTCTAACCAGCCTAAAGAGCAAGTCAATGGATGAAAGGATAAATTCAAATTTCATATTAAACACTATTTTAAGAATGCTGCATTAAAATAGATTTTTAGAAGTTAACATCCATTTCTTTCATGAAGACATCGAAATGAAATCATAGAACCTAGGTCTAATCTCTGCACTGTTGTTCTTTTCTGTCCTCTGAAGGAAAGCCCGTTTTAGAGTTCAGAATAAAACCACAGGCGTACAACAGGTGGTTATGGGGAAAGAACAAAATAAATAGATGGTCACGGATTAAACAGGAGAAAAATACAGAGCAAAACTCATCTCTCCTTTTTAAAGAAAGGCGAGGCTTACTGGGTTGGTGGAGTCTAGAAGAATCTTCCAAACTGTTATCCTGAGATGCCCTTTAAACCACACTCAGAGGTCACCTTTCTGCAAAACAAGACATTGGCTCAAAGAGCAAGCTTACTGCCAGTGTGAGCTGTGCTCCTTTACCGACGTAATCACATGCGATAGAAGGCTAACAGGCTCACATGCCACGGTCACAATGTTGTGAACAGCATTTTAAGGGTCCGAAAAACAAAGACAAGAAGGTAAGGGAAGAGGAAAGGGAAATGAGAGTCTACTTCTCTGCATAAGCTTTTGTCAAACACACAATAAAGTATAATGATAATTCTAAAAGTAGTTAAAGATGAAAGAGGAGGAGGCGAGGGGAAGAGGGAGAAGAGTCAACAAGAAAAATTCACAGCTAAATATAACTCCTAACTTTACAACTGAACGTATTTCCGCAGCTTTTGAACTCTCGTAATTATTTTTATTACTTGTGCTGTTAGCGTTTCATTGGTCTTTGGGGAAGAAGCAGAACAGAAGATGTGAATGTGTCCTCAGAGAGTAAAGCAGGCCAGTTTCCTGTCCTCTAGTCTAAGCGCTAGTTCCCCACGCTCATTGTTCAATTGAGTCATACCCAGGTTCTCATGGACTTCTGGTAAACACAGTTTGAAGTGACCCTTAGTGAGAGAGACTGAGCCAGCAGTTCAGACAGGGCAGTGATTGTAGGGAAGATTCGGGAACAGGGAGGATTTCATTCTGTTCCACAGGGTCGCGATGATCAGAACACACTCCTCAATACCTACCATCAGCAGCAACCAGTCACGGTTGCAATCAATGGCTGTAGATTCTATATATAAAAGAAAAAAAATGTTGTTCTACTCTAAGTGAAGCTTGTTTATTGTCTCAAGAAATCCCTGAGAGCTGAAGGGTAGGCTGCGTCATGAGAAATGGAGAAAGGCTGAAGATGCTAAGGATTCTGTCTTGCTTGGATGCACCATCAGTGCTCACGGAAGCAGTGGTCAAGAGAACAAAAGATGTGCTGCATTAGGTGAATGTGCTGCACAAGACCTCTCGAGCATACTGAAGAGCAAAGATGTCACTTTGAGGACAAGGGTGCGCCTTACCTAAGCTACGGTATGGGATGTCCCTTGCTTCGTATGCGTGTGAAAGTTGGACAATTGACTAGGGAAGACTGAAGAAGAATCAATGTACTTGAATGGTGGGGCTGGAAAAGAATATTGAAAGGGCTGCTCAAAGGACAAATACATCTGTCATGGAAGAAGTATGACGAGAGTGTTCCTTGGAGACAAGGATGGCAAGGCCGTCTTACATCATCCTTACATGCTGTCAGCGAAGACCAGACTCGGGAGAAGAACATCATGCTTGGTAGAAGAACAGCTAAAAAGAAGAAGGATTTCAATACAATGGATTGACACAGTGGCTGCGACAATGGGTTCAACTACTGGACAATGGTGAGGATGGTACAGCACGCAGCCATGCTTTGTTCTGTTGGGCATAGGATTGGGTTAGAACCGACTCAATGGCACTTCAACAACAACTTCTACCACAACAAAAACAACAAGGGTACTGTGGGGTATGATATGCAATGACTGGGATATACTGATTTATCTATTGTGGTTACAAATTCACTTCTATTCAGGAGTTCAACTTACCAGCTCACTGGCAATGAATTTCTGGTGACGCTGTAGGGTGGGCATTGGGTTATGCAGTGGAAAGGGGGTGCTGCTGTAACAACAAGGGATTGACGCTGTTGTTGGGTTTAGGGGTCATCCAGCCAATTCCCATTTGTCGCAACCCTGTGTACAACAGAACAAAACACAGCTCAGTTCTGAGCCAAGATCCCAATTGTTCTAGTGTTTGAGCCCACAATAGCAGCCACTGGGTCGGTCCATCTTGTCCAGGGACTTTCTCTTTTTCATGGCCTCTCTTCTTTGCAAGCACGATGTTTCTCCTTCAGGGACTGGTCTCTCCTGAAACATGTCCAAAGTTCATGAGAGGACGTCTCGATGCTCTTGCCTCTAAGGAACATTCTGGTTGCATGTCTTCCAAGTCATTTCTGTTTTAAAACCTTGTGAACAGCATTGAAACAGCAAAGAAGGTGATTTATACCCACTCGGGAGAAAGGTGAGGCACACTCTGCTACCATGAATGTTCACGGTCTCCCATAGCCTATGTAGGGTCACTATTAGAACTCCCTGGAGGGCAGTGGGTTTAGGCTTTTTGGAAGGAGAAACAAGCTAATGCTGAATGAATAAAGACAAAGCACAAAGTGCTTTTGTCAGAAAACTAATCAGCCCTTTGACATTCCACCTCAATGAGATCTTTTCATCCCTGGGTGTCATGCTGTATAACTGCCCCGATCATTCCAAATAAAACTATTTGGGAAACATTCTGCTGAGAGGCTGCAGTTGGTTCTGGGTGCAGACATCCCCAATGGAGTACATCTGCCTTGAAGAGTATGAAGCCCCAAGTGCTGAGGGCTGTGTGAGAACAAAGGGTGTGCAACTTGATCTCACATAGCGTGGTGATTGGGCTCATCAGGAAAACCTGGTAGGTGGATCAACTGTAGCTTGAGAAAGGGCACATTTTCAGAAATGTGTTTTTACAGAGAAGCGCATTGCTATTCCAAACAGATCCATGGCCTTTCTCCATACAGACCCAATGTCTTGGCTACTGGTCACTAATGGGTGAATAAGTACCTTTAAAAAGAGTAAACATTGCGTCTTGTCACCTTGACTTTGCCATTGAAACCATCTGTGGATGAAAGAGGGCCCTTAATTTTGTAACTCTATCTTCTGGAAAACTGACCTTTACTGATGAGTTGGCAGGCTCCCACCCTTTACCACAGCATGTGTAATGCTCAAGTTAAAAAAGATGAAAGCTACTCTTCAGCTTATATTAAAAAATTATCTAGAGAAAAGGGGAAAAAAAACCCCGAATTCTTGAATCACCTGTGCAGCAACATATATATATATGTACTTCTGTAAAGCTCTGGAAAACAGTGCCATTTTATTATTTCCTGGGCTTAGGTGATATCTAATCTGTGCACTTATGTCATAAAACGAAACCAAACCCACTGGCATCGAGTCGATTCAGACTCATAGTGACCCTATATATAGGGCTTCCATGGTCAGAACAGATAGCCTCATCTGTCCTCTGAGGACTGGCTGGTGGATTTGAACCTCTGATGTTCTAGTAAGAAGCCCAACACCTACCTATAGTATCATCAGGGATGAATGAAAATCTGGCACTTGTTAACATCTAATCCTATGTACTTGGTTCCCTATGAATAATGTAAGACAATTTGCAGACATTAAATTTAGAATTGTGTAAACTACTCTGAAAAACAGCAGCAGCTACAACACAGCACTTCACGGGTCAGAAAGCATGATCATATTTCAAGGAACAAGTAAATAGTGGTTTTTTTTTGACATTGAGATAAATCCCTAGTGGCTTTTTTAACCACTATTTTCCTGAATGTTGTTCTGAAAAGTTGCTTTAATGTAATAATTACTGAGAAAATAACATGGCTTTCTAAACTTCTTCATCCTGTCACATATGTCCCCTCTCCTGTCATATCCCCTCTACAGTCCCACGCCTGAGAATTAAAACTACTCAGTTATCCAAGTGATAAACCTATACTTTTTCAGAAAAGAGAAATCTGCTATTGCCTAGTGAGAGTTGAGGTCGCTGCATTTTTAAAGAAATGAAAATTACAAGAAAATAATTATTGAGGGTGGGCCTTAAAAAAAAAAAGCTTTTGATTTTTATACCAGATGAAATGCTAAATTCACACACAGGAAGCACACCAGTCTATGCAACCAAAGATTATAAAGACTAAAATCCAAGGCCGAGGAGGGAATTGCACTAAGGACTTGTATTAAGTTTGGAGCATCGGTTGGCATATGTATGACAATGGGTGGGAATGAAGGCCTAGAATCCAGGTGCAGAGCCCTGTGAGGAATAAGCTTCTCTTGAACTCCCTGGAAGCAGTGACCAGAGGTGTGCATAGTCTTGCCCTCAGGCAGAGTGCATCCCACAATGAATTACTATAGATACAGGTATGTTAAATTTTAACATCTTTTCATTATTTTTCTCTTTTGTCCCATTTTTAATTGGTTCTAGTTTTTATTATCTCCTGGGGCTTTTTGAATTGAGGTTTTTCTGTGTTTTGTTATTGTTGCTGGGAGGTTGTTGTTGCTGTGTTTACATGATTTCCTTTATATGATATCCAGGACAGATAAATCTATAGCAACAGTAACTAGATTAAATAGTTTCTTGGGGTGATGGAAGGGGGGTGGGTAACAAACTCACTGTCACTGAGTTGATGTCTCAACATAGTGACACGAAAGAACAAAGTAGAATAGCTTCTCGGCCTTTTGGCTAAGATCAAGTGTAGACCAGGGTAGAACTTTCACTGTTTATGGGGATAGAAAGCCTCATCTTTCTCTCAAGGAGTGGCTGGTGGTTTTGAACTGTCAACACTGTGAATCGCAGCTCAACATGTAACTGCTATGCCGCCAGGGCTCCTATGGAAGGGAGGTTTGGAAGGAGGCTGATACCAATTAGCTAATAGCACAAAAGTGAAGAAAATGGTCTCCGATTGATTGTGGTGATGATCGCACAACTTTTTTCAATATAGTCAAGCCATTGAATTGTGTGGTATGTAAACTACACGTCAAATAAAACTCCTTGAAGATAAATCATATGGAATGGACAACTGTTAGGCAAAAGAGAGGGGAAAAAATATCTCTGAATGGGAAAAAAATGTGGCTGAAGACTTAGATACAAAGGAATTTTAAAAAAACTATATATTTGATTTTTATAAGTTCCTTACACAAATTAAAGCAAGAGATATTTTAAGAACTATACCACTGGGGGCTGAGCCCCGGTGGCACAGTGGTTGAGTGCGGGACTGCAGCCCATGGACTTAGCAGTTCAAATCCAATAGCAGCTCTCTAGGAGCAAGGCTGGGTGGCTCCCACGACCACCAGAAGGCAGTGATAGCCACCCCCCACCACCACCAAAAAAAGAACTATACCACTGGAGTCATTCATGCCCTCCACAATGCACAGTGTGGTAGTTACTGAATCTGTTGTCAATTTGAGAGGATTAAGAGTGAAGGGGTGGAGTTTAGCCTGTCAATCACCTCATTAGGCGGTGATAAGGAGATAAATAGCTCTTTGGAGGAGGGGCTCAACAGTACCCTGAACTGGAAGAGGCAATGGAGATGTCCTGTCAGCAATGAGATGCTTACACTGCCACTAGATCCATACAACTTTTCACCCACCGGCCTATGATCTTCCTGCATTCGGGGTCATTGCATGTGTTGTGTGAGTCTAAAGAGGAAATTATAGCCTGGTACCAGAACACATGAGTGAACATCAGACTAAAGAACCTGATCTGGACCGGGGTGTTTTCTCAGTATTCAATTGCTCTTGTATATAAACCTCTTTCTTAAACACATCTGATTCTCTCTGAATGAGTCCCCCTGGATTTGTTTCTCTAGTCTGTCTGGACTCACACACACACACACACACACACACACACACAGAGTAAACTGAAAAGCCCATTCAGCCTCACTTGGAAGTTGTTTTGGAAAGATATACAGACTCTGGTGCCTGGGCCAGCCTGGTGCTTTTAAATGGCTTCCCTGCCCTGGCAAGACATGCTGGACTGCACATAAAAAGACCTTCCACCGCCACCCCAGAGTCTGCAGACCTCGTTTCCTGAACAGCCCCACTTCACCTGCTGTGTTGCTTGCTCTGTTTTCTGAACCTGCAATCTCTTCTTGTTCTATAATGTGGATTCACTCCTTGTAGTTCCAGGTTGATAAATAATCCAGCCTCTCCCAGGTGCCTTCCCGCAACCCTTGTGGGGCTCCTTCTTGGTTGAGTGAACTCCACTAACTGCATCCCAGGTAAACTCAGCTCAACCGGCTGAGAGACACCTGCCCTCAGCACAGGACCAGGCCTGTCCTGACCACACATGAGACCCAGATACTAGAAACTCAAAGGGAAGAGGGAAACTTGGGCTGTGCTTGTCAAATACCCCAAATGTATCCTGTTCTGTACTTCTCATAAATGGAGGTCTTTAAAAAAATCATTTTATTGGAGGTTTATACAACTTTTATCATGATCAATACATACAGCAATTGTATGCAGGCAACATTTGCACATCATCATTCTTGAAACATCACCCTTCTTGGATACCCGCCCCCCATATCAGTTCCCCATATTTTCTCTGCCACCCCCACCCCCATGAACCCTTGATAATTTACAAATTGTCATTATTTTGTCATGTCATACACTGATGTGTCCCTTCACCTGCTTCCTGTTGTCTGTATCCCAGGGAGAAGGTTTTATGTAGATCCTTATAATAGGTTCCCCCTTTCTACTCCATCTTCCCTCCACCCTCCCAGTATGACCACTCTTACCACTGGTTCTGATGGGATCATCTGTTCTAAATTCCCAATGTACATCAATTGGGGGTGTTTTAATCTGTATGTTAAAGTAGCATAAATTGAAGCAGTAAGAGCATAGGTCTGTTTCTTGGGAGGAAGGGATCCAATAATGAGTATAAAAACAAAGAAACTGAGCCCCGGTGGCGTAGTGGTAGTGCACGGGACTGCGGCCCACTGGGACGGAGGTTCAATTCCAGCAGTGGGGCTGGGCTTCCTACTCCCACCACCGGAGAGCAGTGATGCCAAAAAAAACCCCAAAAAACAAAGAAACTGTCCTAAAATTTATTTTATTTTATTTTGGCATCACTGCTCTCTAGTGGTGGGAGTAGGAGGCCCAGCCCTACTGCTGGAATTGAACCTCCATCCCAGTGGGCTGCAGTCCCGCGCACAACCACTACGCCACCAGGGCTCAGAGCCCTAAAATTTATTATAGTGCTGAATACACAACTCTTCAATATAGTCGCTCTCTTGAATTGTCTACTTTATGAATTGTATGTCAATAAAACTGTTTTTAAAAATAGACAATGGGGCTGAGCCCCAGTGGCGTAAGTGGTTGAGTGCAGGACTGCGGCCCGCGGGCTTTGTGGTTCAAATCCAGCAGCGGCTCTCAGGAGCAGTGTTGGGTAGCTTCCACGACCACCAGAGGACAGTGATGCCAAAAAAATCAAAAAACAGACAATGAACCAGCAAAACTGACCTAAGTATATACCTCTGCCAAATGGGAATTCATATTTCATTTCTCAGAGAAAAGCAAACAAAAATAAACAATAGACAAAAATTAGTTTATAAAAAAAAAAACAGACAATGAAAACTCATTCATTCTAATGATTGGGTCCAATAGTCTCAAGCCATGTTTTTACTTCACTTTATTGCTAGTTATGAAACTCATTGAGCAACCATACTAAAGAAAACTCCCAAAACAAAATCTACCCATAATTTTATAGCCACAAAATACCTATTACTGACCATGGTCTATCCCATCTCAGTGTTTTATCTTACTACTTTATAGGCCAGATCTGCTCATAAAAGAGTGCCTTTCGGTCATCCTCACCACTTTTCCTACTCTCTTTTGAAAATCCAGCTCAAAGATCACACTTTTGTCCGGTGCCGCAGACCCAGCAGTTCCTGGTCTTCCACAGCCTTCTGTTCACATCTCTGCTGTAGCACCAGCTCAACTGTATCGGGAATCCACCATCCTCCGGTGCAGTTTTCCAACCAATTCTAAGTTCCAGGAGAGCAGAGACCTCTCCTTGGCAGCTTTGTATCCCAGTACCTGACATGCTAACTGCCAACTGTATGCGCAATTAAGCACAATAAACAGAAACAAAAGCAGTCACAATCATGCTGTCACCGGTAGGTGCTGTGAAGGCTAAGGATTATGTCACTTTACACACTCCTGGTAAGGGCAGGGTTGGAGCTCGTCCTATCGCTTGGGTCCCAACCAGATGACACCCCCTAGGTGTCATAGCCTTTTTGTAACAAGAGGGAGAGATCAGAGATGAATCCTGGGGCCCTTCTCCTGCCAGAGCTGGATCGTGCATTTGGTTCCTCAATCTCTTCTTGTGTTGCCTGCTGAGCTCAGATTGCCAGTGGTGGATTCCGTGGCTGACCTCGGATTCATGTGACCTCGGCATCCACCA
>PVJH01040226.1:0-15803 GCA_004026705.1 Nesogale talazaci
ATTTGGCAAAGATGTGCTGCAAGCAGAGAGGTTAAGGACTAAGGTACTCCTGGCACATGCTAGAAAATGTCATTGTCATTGAGTCAATTCTTACTCATACAACGCTACTGGACAGAACCTTACAAAGCTACCCATGTGAGTTTCTAAGATTGTAACTCTCCACAGAAGTAGAAAGCCTCTTCTTTCACCCATGGAGCTCGTAATGATTTTGAACTGCTGACCTTGGAGTTAAAAGGCCAATGTGCATCTACTGTGCTGCTAACCAGGGATATTTTCTTTTCTTCAATCATTTTATTGAGGGTTCATAAAAGTCTTATCACAATCCATACATACATCCATTGTGTCAAGCACATTTGTATGTTTGTTGCCATCATTATTATTAAAATATTTTCTTTCTACTTCAGCCCATGATATCAGCTTCTCTTTTCCTCTTCCTACCCCCCCCACCCCCATGAGCCCTGGATAATTTTTAAATTGTTATTTTTTTTCATGTCTTACACTGACAGATGTCTGTTTTCAACCACTTTCCTATTGTCCATCCCCCTGGGGGGGGGGAGGTTAAAAGTAGATCACTGTGATTGGTTCCTCCTTATCCCCCACATCCACTTCCCCTCCTTGTAGGGTTACTCTCAATATCGGTCTTGAGGGACTTTTTTTGTCCTGGATTTTCTGTGTTCCCAGCTCTCATCTGTCCTCATGTACATTCTCTGGTACAGCCAGATTTGTAAGGTAGAATAGGAGTTATGAGAGTAGTGGTGGGCGGTAAGCATTAAAGAACTAGAAGAAAGTTGTATGTTTTGTCGGTGCTATACTCGGTCCTGATTGGCTGGTCTCCTCCCCATAACCCTTCTGTAATGGGATATGCAATTGTCTACTGATGGACTTTGGATTCCACTCTGTACTATCCATCTTTCATAATGATATGAGTTTTTGTTCTGGACTTTTGACGCCTGATATCTGATCCTATCAGCACCTCATTAACAACTACAAAGGAGGGGGGTTGATATGGGTAGCTGGTATCAGAGCACTAGTCCTCCAAAGGGGAGGATGTTGTTTATATCTCTACAGGGAAGGAGGGACAAGATTATAAGCCAGTGCTCGAATACTTGAATGCAGCATACCAGCATGTAGAAGGTAACCAATTCAGAATTCTGGCCCCAATCCCAACTATGTTATATAGCCCCATTCCCTGAGAAGAAGTCACTTCAGAGGACAGCACTGAAACTCCACCCCAGGAACAGGAAGATGTCTGATCAGAACACATTGGAGGGAATGAAGGAGGGAGAGAGACTGGAGCACATCCTGGCCCACCAAGTCCTGAGGACAATATTTCTGCTCAAAGGAACCCATGCACAGAGAGGACTATAGGGCCAACCAGGCCCACCACTAGACATGAAGTCCCTCACTGACCCCTAGCAATATAGAGGACAACACTGGAGATATGGTGTGGGAATTTGCCTGATCTGACGTCACCACACCAAGTTGAAACACAATGATGTACAACAGAGCAACAAGGAGAACAGAGCAAGGAAGTTCCCAGGGAATACCAAAAGTAGACCATGTGACCAGGGTGTGGTTCTTGGTAGACTTGACCAGAAAAGATTCCTAAAAGTCAACAAACCTTGAATTATTTATAGACTCTTCTGTGTCATTTTTTAATGATGTTGTTGCTTTGTTTAACTCTGTCTTGTTTTTGTGCATATTATTTTCTCTGCATATATATCTAGATTACATAGGCCAGGAAAGCAACGGTACTGATGATTCTGGGGGAATATGGGAGAAGGGGAGACAGGGGGAAAGGAAGCTAGTGTTAATAAACCCATGGACAAGGAAAAAATAAGTGATCCAAAATTGGTGACAAAGAGGTTGTAGGAGGCCTGGTAGGGTTTAATGAAGGGCAATGTAACTGAGAGGAATTTCTGAAACCCAAATGAAAATGGAACATAGTAGTGGGACAAGAGGAAAATAACAGGAAACAGAGGAAAGAACGGGGTAGCAAAAAGCATTTATTGAAGTCTAAATACAGGGATATATATAGATATAAATATAGTTATATATGATGAGGGGGAAATGATATTTTCAATTGGGTGCATGCATGTGAATGTTAGATAATGGATAAGGGAAACCATAGAAAGTCAATGCATTTCAACTATGGTGATAACAAAGACTATTGAAAGTACATGGATGTCTCAGGGGATCTTGGTGGAGTAGTGATTTTTTCTTGGGCTGCGCTCTTTGAGGTTGGACATTGGAATCAGCGGCCACTCACGGGGAGAAAGTTTGGGCTTTCTACTCCCATAAAGAGTAACCCTAGGAAACTCAGAACTTCAGTTCTAGCGATTCGCAAGGGTCACTATGACTTGGCACTGAATAAATCGTACTTCTCTATTTTTACCCTGCAGCGATAGATAGCTTCCTTTCTGCAGGCTATATTCCAAAAATCTCAAGTTCCCTGTCATCAGAGTGCTCCTTAGAGGCAAAGATGAGGAGGCTGTGTCTCAAATACTTTTAACTGGCTGTCAAGAGAGAGCAGTCTCTAGGAAAGGACATCCTGCTTGAGAAAGTAGACAGACCGAGAAAAAGGAGAAGGCCCTTGGAGAGGTGGATTGACCCAGTGACTACAATAGTCTCAAGTATTGGCACAATTGTAAGGAATTATGCAGAACCGGATAGTGTTTTGCTGCGCTGTTCATAGTTTAGCTATTGACTGAATGGAACTATCAACAATAGCAACATAAAATTAATGTTCTTTTTTCTTCTCTAGAGAATGTGACCTAACACAAAAAGCAGAATAAAACAAAAATTCCTCTGAGGATGAAAAGCATGATCAAGGAAAGTATATTGAATCAAATAATGCAAAATGATAAAAGTATCTGATTGTCAGGGGGAAAGTTTCCTTGCTGCTCCTGTATCTTTTGTGGGCCTGTATGTTTATTTAATATATGCCCTGGTCTCAGGATGCAGGACAGTTGGTAACCACAGGTCAGTGGTTGAACCTCCCAGTCACTATGCTGTAGAAAAGGAAACTGTCTGCTTCCAAAAGATTGTGAGGAGTGATATTCTTATTTAGAGAGGCTGTCGGGTTTGACATTATGACCTATTATGTGTTTTACATGTAATTTGGGAAAATAACTGTAAATTCTATTGAATCTTAATTTCTGAAACTCTTAATTATCATGAACATTAAATCGGGTTTGTGGAAACATATACAAATGGAAAGATATGCATGGTTTACTGTATTACTGAGAAAAGCTTGGTGATTTACATAGCATGAAGTGGATGTCACAGATAGGAAAGATCGCTTTTTCTATGAGTGCCCTTTTGTCTACATTATTCATCTTCATCCCATTTGGAGTACGTGCTGCCATCCAACGCTTCATGATTCCACACTTCAGTGGCAACACTGTAGAAATGGAACTTAACGTACGCTGTACTGTGTGCTAGCAAGTAAATGGAATGTGACAAGGCAAATGCCAGCCCTGCCTCTGTCACAGTGAAATCAAGATGAGAGTGTGCTGTTTGCAAATGAGGCCAATTGAAGGGTTAACATGCAAGACAGGTCCAGTAATTGGGAACTTCAGTGGAACTACTTGCAGTCCATGCTAGGGAAATTCTCATAAGTGCCCCAAAAGATAGCAAAGTTGTTGAGCATGCAAGACACAGGAAAGAACTTCTTCCTCTCTGTAGTTAAAGAGTGCTAAATACAAAGTCTAGTTAGCTCTACTGGTATTTAAATTATGTTCTGAATTATTTATAGCAAAGTTATGTGGAACAGCAAAAAAAAAGTCCTATAAAATATAAAATTATAACTCTGGAGATATTAGTACCCAAAAGAGATGTAAATGATTAATTATCAATGATAAGGAAAAATTGTCCTTCATGTTAGCCATCAACATTGAGGTTAGCCATCAACATAAAGCATCACATTAGTAAAATTTTCTTTATTTTCATAAACAACTTTTCATTTCAAATAGTTTTCATTCATTTATCAATCAACTAAAGTTTAGCAATTCTGTTATGGTCCAAGCATAGTAAAATAACTTGTATATTTGCTAATGATTTCCTTATCAGATTAATTACAGCAATATGCAGAAATGATTCCTACACTACCTCAAAGAAACATGATAATCTGGAACAGTTAAGCAGTGTATGAAAAATTTATATGGAGTAATGCATTCCATAGAGAACAAAATTATTATTTTTTTCCTTTCAAAATGATTTCCTTTCCTTGAATTTGTTTCATTCACTTACTATTTTATTAATGTGGATTGAGTAAGATATTTGAATTGAGAATCATAGCATTTCTTAACAATTTTATAACTGTTTATGAGGCAGCATCTAAGGGACTTGAAGAAGTTCATGGGAAAGACTGAATTATTTCCACACAATTTTTAAGCCACCATGTAATGTTTTGAGTACACATACCCACATTGTATTATCTGCATTAAGGAAAGTGATATGTGGAGTAATGGAATAGAATTGAAGAACCAAGAAATAAATCCACCCACCTATAGACAACTGATCTCTGAAAAAGTGTCAAAAACATCTCATAGAGAAGAAAAAATGTCTTCACTAAATAATGCAGGCAACATTGTGTCTACAAAGAAATGAAACAGGACTCATGCCTCACCCCATATTGAAGATGCACCAAAGAACTAAATGCAAATCTCAGAGGTTTAAAGATCATCAATGAGAAAATGACAAACTTAAGAGATATAGTGTAGTGTGCAGGTACACTGTCAAATGTAAAGAAGCACACACAATAGAAGCAAAATAGCTAAGTCAGAACTACTAAAAATAAGACACCTAAATGTATCAAAAGGCAATGTCAAAGAATAAAAAATGAATCTACAGAAAGGGAGAGAAATTTGGCAATGCAACAAAGAGTGATGAACCAATTTCTTAAATCTGTAGAAAACTCCAATAGCTCAAAAATAAGAATAGAAATAATACAATTTAAAATGAGCAAAGAGTATGAACAGATAGTTTCCAAATAGGACATCTAAATGACCACAAAGTACATGAAGAAATACTCATGGTCACTAGCCACTAGAGAGATACAAATCAAAACAGTGTGGAGCTACCACCTTCTACCAATTATGGCGGCAAAAACACCCACAAAATAACAAATGCTGACATGATTGCAGAGAGATTGACTAATGAAACAGCTCTACAGAATAAGTCATAATTATTAATGCATTTTTGCCTTTAAGATAGAGGGTAAAATAGTCATGTGATTCTATTACATATATTAAAACAAAACTAATATATTTAGTATAATTCTTTAAAATATTTGATATATTATTTATTTATTATCAAATCGATAATATGTCAAGAAATAATGAATAAAATAAGCTCACTTGAACTGCTGTTTGGTGATGAAATGGATGAAGTGACAATGTGCCACCACTACCGGCTGTGCTGTGGTGGTTTGCTGCTGTGATGCACGGAGCTATGGCACTGGTATTTCAAATCCCAGCAGAGTAGTTTCCAGACTAGAACAAAATGAGGGACATTAATTTTGAGTAATTAACCCATGAAAACGACATGAATAGCAGCAGAATATTGTCAGAGATAATGCTAGAAATTTAGTTGCATTAAGGGTTTGGATTATATGAAGGGAATGCTGAATCAGACTCGGAGAAGAATCATTAGCAATCTAAAACTTGGACATGACACAACATCAAATGCTGAAAGTCAGAAGATTTCATGCACTTACTGATAGAAGATGACATTCTATTGTGGTTAGTATGAATTGTACCTGAATTTAAATAAAATAAAAACATGCTCTGAACTAGACCAATATGTATCATCATGATAGGTAAAGAAAACATCAAATTTATGCATCTGCAATCAACATGAATGGAAGCAGCTGTCAGGAAATCAAATGACATATCTTTTCTAATGATTTTATTGGGGGCTCTTACAGCTCTTACAACATTCAGTGCATCATGTGTATCAAGCACATTTGCACACATATTGCCATTTTCGTTTCCAGATAATTTCCAGTTGAGCTCTTGGTATAAGCTCCTCTTTCCACCTCCCTTTTTCTTAATGAATCATTTTATTGGGGGTTCATACAACACCCATCATAATCCATACATACAGCAATTGTATGCAGGCCGCATTTGAACATATGTTGCCAACATCACTCTCAAATCATTCTCCTTCCATTTAGTTCCCCAGTTCCAGCTCCCATACTTCCCTTCCCTCCCCTCCTCCCCCAGGAACCCTTAATCATTTACAAATTGTTATTACTTTTTCATATTGTACACTGTCCAATGTGTCCCTTCACACACTTCCCTGTTGTCCATGTCCCAGAGAGGAGGTTGTATGTAGATCCCTGAAATCGGTTCCCCCTTCCTAAGAATCAAATGACTTATTATATTGAGCAAATATACTTCAAAATGCTTTTTAAATGTGTTAGAAAGCAATGATGCTTTGTGCACAAAGATACCACTGTGAGGTGTGCATGACCCCAGAAATGGTAGTTCTAGTCTTTTCCAATGAATGTGAAAGCTGAACACTGAGTCACAAAGAGTGAAGATGAAATGATATATTTGATGTATGAAATTTAAAAGGAATATTTATTATGACACTGACTATAAGAAAAACCAACAAATCCGTTGGAGAAGAATTGCAGCCTAACTTTTATTTAGAAAGATTGACTATGTGACATATTCTCAAGCATTTTAATCATTTTTTTAGAAGGTATGTCCCGCAGGGTTCTCTTAGAGAAATAAAACGAGGACACTAGTAATTCTCTTTATATATTTATATAGAGAGAACGGTATATAAGATAAGAAAGAAAGAAGTAACTATCTATAAAACAGTACAAATTGCTCAGTGCAACTCACTTGCGTGAGATAGCTAGAAGACTGGCAGTCCTTCAAGTCTTGAGGGCCGCTGAGTAGTCCTCTGTAGAGCAACACGGGCTCTCTGGTCACAGGCAGCAAATAGCAGAGCAGGTCACCAACAGTCAGCCAGATGACAGAGTCTGACAGTCCCCAGGTCAAGAGATGTATACCTCAGGAGAGTGGCACAGTAGGGCTTGAAGAAACCTCAACTCACAGCTACACAGTCCATGATTAGTTGTCTCACTGGTAGTGTTGCTTGAAGGTCAAGGAACAGGACGAACAAGGCAGCTGTTTGGTCTGAAGATCTGAAAGCAAGAGAGCAAGGGTGGGGTTCGCCAAGCCTTTTCTATCTACACCCTTCAATTGATCGCAAGTGTTCATTGGCCATGTCGTCACAACAGACCTACTTATCATCTTTGGCCATGTTGGCATCTCAGGCTTACCTATAACAGAAGGAGAAGGTCATCATGCATGTTTCACTACAAAGAACTCAAAGAGACAGACTGACGAAGTGGACCCCACAATGGCCTCATACACACAGTGTCAGGATGGTACAGGAGCTTGCTGTTTCAATACTTGGAACACAGAGTATCCATGAATTGGAATTGAACATAGAATACCTACAAACAAACAAGCTACAAATATGTTTCTGATTATGACTTGAATAACAAAGCCACAGATCTGATAAGAGTTCTTACATAATCTGGATTTTTAAAATGAATCTGAATACCTTGTTTTTTTAAAAAAACTGAAAGCATAATTTAAATATATTATGAAGTCTACAGTATTGTATAATGCAGTGGTATGGGAGAAACAATTGTAAGTGATTATATTAACATATTATCAATGTACATGTTAACATTGCTGATAAAATTAAATGTTAAGGCTCTTTATAAGAAGAATGCATTTGTATAAAAGCATTTCCCATTAACCTATACACAGGAGGCCTAGGAACTTTCATTATATAAATAATACTTCCTCAAAAATATATATAATTGCAGACATTAGCAAACAAAAAGTTTCAAAAGATAATTTAGTTCATTATTATTAAAACAAAAACTTCTCAAGTATCTTAAATATCTTTGAATTATTTTAAATTGGATATAGCAAATTACACTTCTTTTAATGTTTTTCTTTTTAAAGAAAAATTTCATATAATATTAGTAAGTTGCTTCTTACTTTCCATAATGTAGGAGACTATGAGGTAATGGAGAATGACTTACTTCTGTGTTTTGCACTTTTCAATAAAGATTTCAACTTTTTAATAAAATGTGCATATTAAAGTATAATTTGTATTATTTTCTATGTACATTTGATACCTTTCAATTGCCTTTGTTTGGTATCTAAAGCATTTACTTTATAAGAACTCATGAATATTTGCAGATATTTCTTCTCATTGTGTGACATGCTTCAACAGTAAATGAAGGTCTTTAATGTTTTAATTCCTTTTTATCATTCTATTTGACTCCACTTTGAGGAGGAAGTAAATCATTTAAGACTTTCATTTGCTGATATGCCATACCACAAATTAGGAAGAAACAGTTGTAAACATCTGTGAGTCAAGTAAAACTTCCCATTTTTTACTTTGAATACATCCAAACCTAATGATCAACAGACAATGTTCTGCTAGGTTTTCCACTGGATGTTTTCTCTCAGAAATAGATAGCTAAAACGTTTTACTCCTGTTGGTCTTAATATGCAAAAGACTCACAAAACAGCTACACAGAACCACATTATTATTATGACTAATGTGTTCCTGACTCAAACTATGATATTGCTAATCACCTCACAAACATGCAAAACCTGGACAATGAAAAAAAAAAGAACCAAGAATAATACTCTTGACAAAGAATATTGAATATACCGGAAGAAGCAACAACATTTTCTTTAAAGGTAGTTAAAATGCTCTTTGGCAAGATCTCATGTCATATACTTTAGACATCATCTCATAAAGAAATGGTGTCTGCAAGACCACATCATGCTTGGTCAACTAGAGGGTCACTAATCAATTGGAATGTCTCAACTTGGATCGCTTGATATTGTGGCCGAAACAAGAGGCTCAAGCATAGCATCTGTGAAAAAGGGTCCAAGTTTAGGTTGTGTTTCCTTCTATTGTACCTTGATTCACTAGGTTTGGGAGCCAATTGACAACATTTAAATATTAAAAAACAAGAATGCTCCCGTAAGGACTAAGTTGCCCCTGACCCAAAGCATGGAATTTTAAACTGTCTCATATGTTTGTGAAAGGTGGATTTTGAATAAGAGAGACTGCAGAAGAAGCAATGCTTTGGAATTGTGGTGTCTCTGAAGTATATTCAAATTATCAAGGCCTGCTAAAAGGACAAATTATGGTAGTCTATTTTAAAAGATGAGCAGAGTGCTCCTCAAAGGCAAGGATGGTAAGAATATTGTCTTATGTACTTGGGATGTGTCATCAGGAGAGACCACTCCCTGAAGAAGTTGATAATGCTCGCTGTCACAGAGGTGCAGAGGAAGAAGTTCCTCAAGAAGCTCTGTTGGCAGTGGCTGCAGCAATGGGCCCAAGCAACTGAACAATTGTGAGTCTGGCGCAGGACCTGACAGTTTCCTTCTGTTGTGTCTAAGAAACAGACTCGGTGTGACTAAGAAACAGGCTCGGTGACACCCAAGAACCACACCACCAAGAGCAGCGACAGCATAATTCATGTTGAATATCTAAATACATGAATGTCCTGTCATTGTCTTCATACATTTTATATTTGAAATACAAATTTGCAAGGTATTAGATATATAGTATTTCAGCATATATTAATGAATATATAGATGAAAATGGGAGATGAACTTTAATTTTAGGAAGGTATTTATTATGCAAAATTTAGTGATTGAAATATTTGCACTGAATGTCTATTGTCAGTGAAATCTGTTTTTTAGATTTGTAAATTAATTTACATATGACGAGAGAATAACACAGTTCAAATATATAAACCCAGGATAGACATTTGTTAGAGTAAGTAAACTATAAGAAACTTTAAATTGTAGACAGAAACCTTATCACCAAGGGTTCCTCAATATTAAAATAAATTTAATAGCGTGCTCTATGACCCTGATGTTAAATTTTTGGTTATTACATTATTAAGATGGTGGATAAAAGAAGTACCAAATTCATAATATCTATATTTAAAAACTAAATGGTCTGAACCCAACCACTTTCACTTTCAAAGTGATGAAACAAATGGACCTAGGTCTGGGTGAAGGTTATCTATTATAATGTTCTTGAAAATTTCTGCTGTTGTCAAAACCTAACAGTGGTATGGAATGATGAAACAATAAGAAGAAAGTTAATAAGCAGTGCTGAGTTTGATTAATGGAAGAAATAAATCAAGGTATGTAATTTCTATAATTGTCAAGGTAACTTTCTAAAGAGACTTGCTTGCCTAAAATTTCAAGAAGATTATTCTCAGTAGAATTTGTGATGTTATCAGTTTTTGGAAAACAGATTTAGTATTGGGTGGATTCAGAGTCCTGATGGCAAAATATTGAAGCACAAGGAGCCACACATAGAACACCAAGAGCTACAGGGAGGGAGTGACCTTTGTTGTTTCAAGCCAATGTTGATCACAGCATGAATAGGGCACAACACCATTTCCCAGGTAAGAACAATTGCAACGAAAGAGAGAATTGCTGTGAATCTGCCCTAGCGTGAACATGTCCTAGAGCTTCTGTGCAGATTGTATTCAGAGAAAACTTCTTCAGCACCAAATAAAACACCCTGTATATGTAAAGCTTTACTTGAGATTCTAAAGCCTTTCCAAAATTGTGCAAATCTTTTAAGGACATCACAATTTATTATCCTTCCAATTGACTTAAAAATAAAGGCTAATACAGACAACCCAAACCCACTTGATAATTTTATAATTTCTTTCATCTACTTTTATGATAAACTAACATTGATAAAATTATACACACTTAATTTTGCATTTGTGTACCTTATCAAACATTTTAAGGAACTATATAATATAGAATGCATATTGCCATTTTAAGCTGATTGACTCCAAATGACCTTTCTCATCTAACAATTATATTCCAATAAGGAGAACTTTGTATAGCTAGGGGAAAATAAAAGAGAAAATAGTATGATTTGTTTAACATATAAGGCCATTTATAAGGAGATAAGTTAAGTGCTACATTGGAACAGAATTATTTCTTAAGTTGGCAAATTTCAAGCCTTTTGTGGTGCAATAATTAATTATTGAAAACTTTAGACTTGTTGAATAATACAACTGACATATTGCTTCTGAAAGTCTAGTTATATGATGAACAGCTTCTAAGCAATTAGACAGTGAGGAGAACTTTTAAGTTTTCAGAAAAAATGGTGATGAAAATCTAACATAAAATGTGAAATAAGACAGCAAATAGCTAAAGCAAAAATATTTTTGCATAGCATAACATGATAGGATGAAGTTATGTTATCATCATCATCATCATATCATTCAAAGAGGCTACAAAAAATAGAAAGGAAAATATTATGGCAATTGTAATAGATGTAATAGATATAGTGAAATAATAAAGTGGTTTCTTAAGATCACCTCTTTACAGATATTAGGAATGCCTATAAAACTTAAGTAGTAACTAATAAGGATTCAGTCTTAATTTCTGTTTTAAGTTGTCCAATGTGTTTAGCACCAACATGAACTAGAGTCAATATACTATGTGTGATGGTGGGAAGGTTTCCACAAATCTTGATAAGAGCTTCATTGTAAATATTTAAGGTGTCTCAGAAAAGTAATACCAACTCATTTTTCAAAGGTTATATCTTCATCTGTTATTGTTAGGTGTTTTTAAGTTGATTCTTAGTCTTAGAGACCCTGTGCACAACATAGAAACACTGCCTGATCATGAGCCTGGCTCACAAGTGTTGCTATTTTGAGCTCATTGCAGCCCTTATGACAATTCATACAATTGAGGATCTCCCTCCTTTTCTTTTCTTTTTTTTTCAAATCATATTTTGGGGGCTCATGCAACTCTTACCACAATTCATCCATCCATCCATTGTATGTCAAGCACATCCACAGATTTTTTTGCCTTTATCATTCTCAGAGCATTAGTGTTCTACTTGAACCTTTGGTATCAGTTCCTCATTTTTTATCTTGCTTCTTTCCCTCTCCCTTATGTTACCCTTGAGAATTTACAAATTATTTTTATCATATCTTACACTGTCTGATGTATCCCTTCACTTACTTTTCTGCTGTCTGTCCTCGAGGAGGAGGGTATATGTAGATCTGTGTAATTGGTTCCCCCTTTCTATCCCAATTTCCCTTCCCCCTCCCAATATTGCCACTCTCAACAATAGTCATGAAGAGATCATCTGTTCTGGATTCCCTGTGTTTCTGGTTCTTATCTGTACCAGTGTACATCTGCTGGTCTAGCTGGATTTGTAAGGTAGAACTGGGATCGTGATAGTGGCTGGGGATGAAGCATTTAAGAACTAGAGGAAATTTGTATGTTCCATCTTTGCTATACTGCAACCTGATTGGCTCATCTCCTCCCCTCTACTCTTCTGTAAGGGTATGTCCAGTTGCCTACAGATGGGCTTTGGGTGCCCAATTGGAACTCCCACTCCTTCACAATGATATTGTATTTTGTTCTTTGATCCCTGATCCCTTTGATAGCTCTTGATCACACTGGCTATAGTGTTTCATCCATGTGGGTTTTGTTGCTTCTGACCTGGATGGCTGATCATTTACCTTCAAGATTTTAAGACCCTAGATGCTATATCTTTTGATAGCTGGGCACCATCTGTTTTCTTCATCACTTTTGCTTATGCACATATTTGTCTTCAGTGATTGTATCAGGAAGATGGGCACAGAATGATACGATTTTTTTGTTCTCTGATCCCTTTGACGCCTAAAGGCCACATAGCCTGCCATGTTTCTTCCATGTAGGTTTTGTTGCTTCTGAGCTAGAGGACCACTTGTTTAACTTCAAGTCCTTAAGAACTCAGAGACCATGATCAAGGGCAATGTAATCGAAAGAAATCACGGAATGCAAATGAAGGCTGATCATGTTAATGGGGCAAATGGGAAGTGAAAGGAAATAGAGGAAAGAAATTGGAGGCTAAGGGCATTTATAGAGGTCTAAATATAGGCATGTACATATGAAAACGTATTTCTATATGATAATGGGGAAATATATCTATGTGCATATATGTATAGGTTTAGGATCAAGGTAGCAGATGGTCATTGGGCCTCCACTCAAGTGCTCCCTCAATTCAAGAACACTTTTTTTCTATTAAATTGACACTCCATGATGCTCACCTTCCTGACACTATTGCTGAATACAAATGTCTACTTAGGGAAATGTGGTGAGGAAACCATGCCAATCCACCAATCAACTCACTTTCAAATTTTGACATAGATCCACGAAGACATCAGAGTTGTATTCACTTGCTGAAATATCTAATTAAAATTACATCAATTCCTAGGATCTCATATTAATTCAGTGTCTTTATTGTAGCCTCAGTGTCTTCACTGTAGCTTGGAATTCTTTCTACAGTGCCATAAGTTATTGAATATATGTTACTATCATGTGGCTGTACACTGACCAATTATTTTTGATATAGGCATTCTTCACTGTATTTATTCTGTACATTGTCTTTCTAGCACCGTTGAATACTTTGCCTATGGAAAATTTCCATACCACAAATAGAAACTTGGAATTTTTCTTCAGTTCATTCTGCCTGAGAAATGCCAAGTGTATTTTTCCATTTGGCTTCCTGTCTTGATTTCTTTGATCATTTTATCATACTTTCTCTTTTCAATATGCTCTTTGAAATGTTTTGTTCAAGTCTGTTATCAATCCTCCCATTTGCTTTATCTATTTCTCATTTAAGAACATGTACTAAACTCTCTCTGGCAGTCTTAATATTTCTTCATTTTCTGTAGTTTTATTAATGCTTTTCTTTCTTTTGCTATAATCACCTTAATGTCAATGCACAAATTGTCTTACTTAAGTTTTTAGCATTCCGGTTTAATTTACTGAAATGGTCTACAAATTCAGGTGAAATAAACATAATCTTGTACATTGGTACACATAAACATACTTTAACTCCCTTTAGCTTCACTTTATATATGAGTAATTAATGTACTCAGCCTCTAACCTTATTCTGACTGATGACATTGAAATTCCATATAGTCTCTTTCTTCACAGATATTCAATTTTTTCCCTGAATATTCCATCCAGCAAAGTGTGCATGTATATTTACCTTTCATGTTACTTTCAAAAGATAGTTAACAATTTATCACCATATAAAATTCTATCATGCCATTATCAGGTTTAATTTATTTTTCAACTCCAAATTTTTCCTCTACTTTCAAGTTTAATGTTCTAGTCATAAGTGATTATTAATGCAAATTGGTTGTGTGATTAATGTATTTCAGACTGCTTATACTGGTAAAAAATACAATTTTCTACCTATTTTTTATGATTATTTATAGACAGCAGTACAAAACATCAAATTTCACTGCAACTAATATATGCTAATGGCAACTTTGACAATATTGTCAACCTAGAATCTTGTATCCAACAAAATTATCAAACCAATATGATGGGGAAATAAAAATATTCCAAGAAAAAGAGAAACTAAAGGAATTCACAAAAGCAAATCTACCACCACAGAAAATATTCAAAGAAGTATTTTGATAAAAACAAAAGAAAACACAACAGCCACAACACAAAAGCCTGAAACCAAAATTCAAGACAATTGTGTTAGTCCGGGTAAAGGAGAGAAACAAATACATAGACTTGCATATGGCTATAAGGAAAAGGTTTATATACAAGAGGAATGGGACTTAGAGAGAGCATCCCAGACCAGTCCAGATCAAGGCCATAAGTCCGAGATTAACCCATATGCCTGATATCAGCCTATAAAGTCTCCTTCTAACTCACGAAGTCACAGGAAAGTAGGTGCAGAGTCCTGGCGCCGACAGGGGTTCTCCCCATGGCCACTCACTTCCAGGACTCAGGGTCCAACATCAGTATTCAGTGGTGGGAGAAGCAACTCAGCGCTGGCAGGGGTCTCCACGTGGTTTCTCCAGCTTCCGAGGTCTGCTCCCATCAGGGTATTGTAATGTGACTTCTCCTCTGGCTCATCTAGCTCTTCAGACGTTGACATTTTGTCTTGTTCACAGTTCGTTGCCTGTGAGATTAACTCCCAACAACTGGGGAAGACAGCTTCTCATCTTCACGAGGGAAATATTGTGAGATTTCCAAGAAGTCTCAGAAGACAGCCATGCCTACACAGAGGCCTCATTGGCTACTCAATGGCTATCTCCAGATTAGCAGGCTAGACTCCACCCCTATGTCTCAATCATGAAGTTGACATAAGCACATGACTGCCATAACAATCCTTCACAAAAGACCAGCATATACAAAACAACTATCTTGCATCAGGAATGAATGCTAGACATTGATTAAAAGGAACCTAGAGAGACAAGGATCCAGATTTTATGGTCCTGGGTGGACACTAAGAGTACCTTACGACCCAACCCCAGTGAAATGTGCATTGGCTAAACAGCATGATGACCTGGTACACTGGTCTTCAAGGCAGCCTGGCATAACCCTGGCTTCAGTACCAGAAGTAATTAACATAGAGGCTTGGCAGAATTAACTGAGCCCAACCTCGAAGGTGCCTGTACTCTTGGGCTTCAGAATAGGATGCTTAGCTAGGAGAGGGAGCACAGCATGGCCACCCCATACCTATAATAATGGCAGTCAAATGGGGGAATCACCTGGTTTGGTGGATATTCGAAGGACAGGGACCCATAATCACCATATATTTAGCTCTGCAATAACACCCTCAACCTGTTGGGTAGATATTTTGACCTGTTGGGTAGGTATTTAAACTTGGAAGATCTGATCCGAAGTTTCCACCTGGCAGCAACTCTCTTGCTTAGGGAAAAGAGAGCTCCA
>PVJH01040227.1:0-15838 GCA_004026705.1 Nesogale talazaci
CCCGCTTGTCCCTCAGCATTCTTCCCATGTTTGCTTGGTCATGGGCTGGCCCTTATGTCAGCTAAGTGTTTTCACCCAAAGGGCACACAGCTTCTTATGTGTTCACGATAAGGAGGCCCGGTGGTGAGACTGTGGTTAAGCGTTGGGCTGCTGGCAGGAGGCTCTCGCTGCTCTGTGGGCTGTCGGTTTCTCAGACAGCAGCCTTGGCCATCCTGTGCGGGAAGCTGTCCTCGGTGAGTATGTCTGAACCCACTCGTAGCAACAATGGACTTTCGATCTTCATGTCAGGTTTGCAGCCTGGAGCCAGGCAATACTGAAACCAGGCCCTGATGCCTGAAATGATGGGGTGGGGGTGGGGGCTGTGCAGGGATTCTGAATCCATGCCTGGGACATGCTGACAGTGAGAGGAGCCGGTTCCCTGGTGCTGTCTGTCAAGCATGCAAAATGGTGGATTTGCATCAAGAGAGAGGCAGAGAGACTATGTACACATTTGCCAAAGTAAATGCTCTGAGAGAGAGGGAGAGAGAGAGACGCACAGAGGGAGGTCTCCTTTTTTCCCCCACTAGGAAAAATTAAGGTTTTCTGATGTTTAATTTTCATTTGCCTTTACAATTTTCTTTTGAACACAGACTCCAGTTGAGTTTGGGGGTGGGACAGAATTCCACCAACCCCCAGCCTCCCAGTAAGCTGTGGCATCTTCTCTGCAGGCTAAGCCTGCCTCAGACCTTCCCTCCCAGTAGGCTGCATGGGCTTGAGAAGGTGGGTGGCAGGGAGGTGGGTGGGGTAGGAGGTGTGGGTGGAGGGTGTGGGGGTGTAGGAGAGGACTGTAGAGGTGGGTGGAGACTCCTAAACTGGCTGCAGCTCAGCACAACTGGCTGGGAGGTTGCCCTGCGGGGTGAGGGACTCATTCCTTGTGTGAAAAAGTGTGTGAGGAAGAAAGACAGAATGCAGCTGGTCGTGGGGTGAGGCTGCAGGACAGCTAACCTGGGTTGCATGGTTCCCGCAGGTTATGTATGGCCTATTGGGATGGAAGTGGGAGCTTTCTCTTAGGGACTTGCTATCTGGCCAGGGTGAAGGGAATTGTAGGCTCTCTGTGCAGCCTCTGGAGAGAGCACAGAGCTCTGGGCCCGTATATTCCTGTAAGCAAAACCCATGTCTGCTAACTCTTGCAGGCTGAGTAGCTTAGGCTCCCCCTGGATGCTCATTGTGAAGGCAGTAGAGAGGGGAGGAGCCTGAGCTTTAAGGAGGATGAATGCTAATATAAACCAATCCTACAGTAGGACAGAGGCCCTGCTTTGCTGTAGAACAGTGGTTCTCAACCTGTGGGCCATGACCCCTTTGGAAGTCTAATGACCCTTCTTTCACAGGGATCGCCTAATATACCCTGCATATCAGGTATCTATATTATGATTCATAACAGTAGCAAAATTGCAGTTATAAAATAGCAACAAAAATAATTTCATGTTTGTGGATGACCACACACAAAGAACTGTGTTAGGAAGGATGAGAACCACTGCTATAGACCCATACAGACCCTGGTTTCTGGAGGGGTTGAGCCTGAATTCCTTCTGTTTGGATCTGAAGCTTCAAGGGAGCTGGCATGCTTCCTCTGACCAAGTCGGCCTGTAAACATTTGCAACATGAACTGTTAGCAGAGGTGCTAGCCAGTAGAGTAGCACTGGATTGTAGAGGTGCCATAAAAGGAGATTCACCCAACGTGGGCACAATGCAAAGCTGCAGTCTTTGTTGTAAGAATGGTTCGATAATTCCTTTTAACCCTTCCCTGACCTTGACCTGGCTAGGATGCTCCCTCCTGTTAGGGAAATGGGGAGGGACTGTGAATCCAAGCCCAATCTGTGTGGCACAGAGTCAGGGACCTGGAATTCCAGTTGCCCACACCCAAGTATGAAGTGGGTTCCCTTTATCTATGTTAATATCACCTGGTTCTCTTTTTGACAAATACCGGATTGGTTCTATGGCTGTCTGACCATCTTGGTCTGAGCATGACCCAAGTTCGTGTGACCCAGGTATCCCGAAGTCCATCCAAAGTGCCCCCAGACAAGTCTCTGAGAGGGAGGCTGCCCCTCCCTGGGCTGCCAGGGGAGTCTCAGAAACCCACTTTCAGACACAGTCTGCCTGAAGACACAGCTTTTCACACTACTGGTCAATAGAAAGAACTCGATGGAAGCTGACTGCAGGTTAAGACTATAATTGGAGTGGGCTCACTCTGTGAGACATAGCCTTCTACAGACCACATGCTCAGGATTCAGCATCTGCCTCATAGAGAGAGGGTAAAGCCCGGGGTTGGGATGTAGAGAGGAGGGGCAGCCTGTGTCTTCCACAGGTTCACTGTGTAGAGAAATGACTCAAATTGCTCAGATAGCTATGGCAATGGCAACAATGACCCATGCTGGGAAAGAAAAATGGTGCCAACAAAGCCCCCTGGGCGATTGGAGGAAGAAGACCGGCCTTCGGGCTGGAAGGTACAGAAGAGTGGAAATCAACTGAGCAGAAAAGAAAACCTCCAGCCAGTGTGGTGGGGACATTGATAGATGCCATCTGATCGATATTCATCATACTCATATTGACCCCTGTAGCAGAATAGAACTGCCCCCTCCGGGGGGAGGGGGGCACTTTCTTGGCTGTGACTTTGCAGGAAGAAGACTGCTAATCTTTCCCCACCGAACCACAGGGTCGGTTCGAGTTGTGAATCTTTGGGTTAGCAGCAGAGCAGCGAAGTGTTCTGTGAACAGAAAAGGGTAGCACAAAAGCTGGGGATGGGGCCTGAGCCCCGGTGGCATAAGTGGTTGAGTGCAGGACTGCGGCCCGAGGACTTGGCGGTTCAAATCCAGCGGCGGCTCTCAGGAGCGGCGCTGGGTAGCGTCCTCGACCACCAGAGGCAGTGATGCTCCCCCAAAAACAAAAAAGCTGGGATGAGTTTGGCCTGGAGTTCCCTTGAGTGATGTGCACAAGGTGGTGATCCTTCCAATCACCACACCACCATGCCGGACTTTGGGGGGATCACAGAGGTCCTCATGGAAACTAAGGCCGAGCTGCAGCCTCCTTTTGTTTTGCCTTCAGCAGGTTTCCATCTGTTTCTACTCTGTTGGGTTCACTGGGTCAGCCTAAGGTGGTAGTGTCATCACGGGCAACATCACACTAAAATGATGACTGGCAGAGATGTGGCCATCTTTGTCTGGAAACTCTTTTGGGCAATTTCGATTTGTCCTACTGTCACGTCAGAATTGGTACAGTGACTAGAAGAATCTTCCGTCTTTCACAATTTTTTCTATATAGTAGGAAAAAGCTAACTCTAAGTTAAAGGTACCATTTGTGCTCTAGAACAGCAGAACTGCTGCTATATAATGATGGAACCAACTTGGTTTTTCTCACCCACGGTCCCTGTAGGTCATGTTGCATCGTCAGCCAATGTGGGTGCGTGTGTGGCCTTCTCTCTGCATGAAAACTATGACTGCTCTGTGACTTTGGTGCTTATGAATGAGAAATATTTAAATTTCCTGGGATCCAGATTTCTGGAGTCTGTAGAATTAGCATTGGGCGTCCCTTTAAAACCTGAGCCGTGGGCTGAGCCCTGGTGGCATAGTGGTTGTGCGCGGGACTGCGGCCCACTGGGATGGAGGTTCAATTCCAGCAGTGGGGCTGGGCCTCCTACTCCCACCACCGGAGAGCAGTGACATGTGTCTTCGTCTCTTGGGGTGCTGTCAAAAAAGAGTCCACCCCAACCTTGGCTTCTAAGGGGATCTGCTGGATAAATTTACTTCTGAGCACAGCGGTTCACTCAGGAGGTTATGGCAGCTGTTTGGGGACACCAAAGGAGTCATCTTATTAAATTTTCTTGAAGGACACAGGAAGAGCATAGGGGAGAAGTTTGCAGAAAGCTGCATGCGGGAGGAAAAGAGCAGACAAGCTGTGCTGAGGAACTGTTTTCCACCCTCAAAATCCGTCTTTGAGGGGAACAAGGACTCCCGGATGAGAGAGCTGCTGGGAAGCCTTACACCTGACAGCCATGGTCTTGACCCGGCAGACGTTATTTGTTTTTCCCCAAAGGAACCACATTTTTTTTTGGGGGGGGGGGGCGCATCACTGCTCTCCAGTGGTGGGAGTAGGAGGCCCAGCCCCACTGCTGGAATTGAACCTCCGTCCCAGTGGGCCGCAGTCCCGCGCACAACCACTACGCCACTGGGGCTCAGCCCAGGAACCACCTTTAAAACTGTCACGGAAACCCAGACCAGAGTTTTGACAAGGTGTGAACTGAAGAGCACAGAATTTGCGGGAGCATGGGGTAGAGCGATGAAAACACTGATTTCATAAGTGTTCCTTCATTAGATGGAGGAGATGTCGAGAAACCATGGCTTCACATTTTGTTACTTTACACATCGCTATGAATATGAAAGGTTTCTATGATTTCAATTTTGTATATCATTACATTAACCTTTGGTTTTTCTCAGTGTGTTTAGATTTTTAACAGTTTTAAGGAATAGAACGTAGTATGGTCACTTTCATTCAGAGTTTCAGTTTAGTACTTATAATGGTCAAGACCCAGATAAACATCAAAACCCTACACAACCACCTCAGATTAGGGCATCTTTCCGAATCTTGTTGACCTCCAGGATGGAAATGCAGCCAATTCCTTTTGTCTGCTCACCTCTTGGCCTTCCCAGCTGTTCCTATTGCAGTGGGTTGGCCAGGGGGAGAGAAAAGGTCTCTTGTCAGAATCTGTACTGCATTCTTCCTGTTGGGGGCTGTGTGATAGGTAGGTTTGTTGTGCCAACATGGCCAATGAACACATGTGAGATTAATTGAAGGACGGAGATATAAATGGCTCCACAAGCCTTCCCTTTCTCACTCTTGTTCTTGGATGTTCGGACCATCCAGTTGCCTTGCTTGTCCTGTGCCTCAGTTTACAAGCTACACTACACGTGGGACGCTTAATCCATGGACTGTGTCACTGTAAGTTCAAGTTCCTTTTAGCCCTGCTGCACCGCGCTCCTGGAATATACATCTTTTGAGTTGAGGACTATTGGACCCTGTCATCTGGCTGTTGGTGACCTGCCTCGCTGTTTGCTGCCTGTGGCCAAATAGCCTGAATTGCTCTATAGAGGACCACCCGGCAGTCTTCAAGACTGGAAGGATTGCCAGTGTATTAGCTGTCTCACACAAGTGAGCTGCACCAAGACATTCATACTGCTTTATAGATTTTTTTTGATTTTTTTAATTGATTTTTTTTAGGCATCACTACCCTCTGGTGTTGGGAGTAGGAGGTCCAGCCTTTGCTCCTGTGGAACTGGAATTGAACCTTCATCCCAGTGGGCCGCAGTCCCATGCACAACCACTACTCCACTGGGTCTCAGCCCCATGCTTTATAGATTAGTTTCTTATGTTAGATATCTTTCAATATCTATCTATCTATCTATCTATCTATCTATCTATCTATCTATCTATCTATTTATCTATCATCTATCATCTATTTATCATCTATCATCTATCTATCCATCTAAAATTATTAGTGTCCTGGTTTTGTTTTTCTAGAGAACCCTGACACAGGCTGGCTTCGAATTCTTCAAGTCTGGCTAAGCACAGCCTGCATTTTTTCTGATGTATTGGTGCTTTCCTTGCTCAGGATGTACAAGACATGCTCCATTCCGCCCTCTCCTCCTGCAACTCGAGGCTCTGGTGTCTGCAGCTGTGATGGGAACTGTGGAAACCCTGGGGACACTGGCATCTCTCTCTAACCAGCTGCCTTTCATGGGACCTTCTGGCTCCTTCTTCAGCTCCTGCTTCCCATCATTTCTCCATGTGTGTGTTTCCCATGTGAAGGTGGCTGTGTTTTCAGATGGGTCCCTCTGGGCCTTGCATACTCGATCCAGCAAACCCCAAGCTGGTATGCAGGGGACCGGACCTCAGCTAGGGTGCTGAGACTAAGAGAGTATGGTAGTTACACAATTTCAGGTCAATTCGATAAATAAGAATGAAAGGGTGGGGCTGAGCCTTGGTGGCATAGTGGTTGTGTGCGGGACTGCGGCCCACTGGGTTGGAGGTTCAATTTCAGCAGTGAGGTTGGGCCTCCTACTCCCACCACCGGAGAGCAATGATGCGAAAAACAAAACAAAACAAAACAAAAAGAATGAAAGGGTGGGGTATAGCCTGTCAATTAGGTAGCAGCCTGCTAATCCCTCCTGTGGGCCTGGCCTTCTCATGGCTGTTCTGGAAACTTCCTCTCTTCCTCCCTGGAGGCAGGACACATACGCTCTCTCTGTTACACATTCTGTTGACCAACCACACGAAGCTATGCTGATGGCAGCCAGAGTCTTGGAGGTGGAGAACCCACGTGGAGAGCTACGCCAGCACCGAGATGCTTCCCCCACACTCTGTACCCCCTGGCCTGTGATCTTCCTGCATTCAGCATCATTGTATGTGCTGTGTGAGTCTGAAGGGGAATTTATGGACTAGTATTGGACAAATGGGCTAATAGTAGACTTATGGATTTGATCTGGACTGAGCTGGGCTATTTTCTCGATATACAATTGCCTCTAGATGTAAAGCTTTCTCTAACATTGATATGAGTGTTTCTGGGTTTGTTTCTCTAGTCCGCCCGGACTAATGCAGAGAGGTTCATCGGAACAGAACATGTGAGTCCCTGGCTTGCAGCACAACCTCAATGAACTGGCACAAGCCCACTTAGTGTCTTTTCCTAGGTTTCATGGAGATGCAGCCGGGATAATGTGTCTGCCTCTGGGCTCATCGGCAAACAGAGCATCCTGAGAGACCACTCTCTGCTCAGCACTGTGAGGGAGAACGGAAAGGTATAAGGGGCCCTGGCTTACTGGTGTATGCCTAGTGGGAGGGAGTGCTGTCCTGGTTTGACTGCAGTGGGCCCCTGGGCCCCCTTAGGCCTCTGCCTCCCCTTGTGTGGCTCTATTCATCTGCCACAGACAAGACACCACTGCAGATCTCATTCGGCAACCATGTTTATTGAGTGTCTTACAGGCCTCCTAATTCCCACCCTGGACAGGTCCTTCCCTCAGTCCTCTTTCTCGTCACCATGGGTGATGATGTAGCACAGGGACTTGTAGTCTATGTTCCCTGCCAGGTCCATGGGTGTCAGGGCGAACATCTGCTCCACCTGGAGGAGATGAGGGGCAGCTTGGACTCTCCCAGCGGAGCCTGGCTGAGAGGCATGGAGGGGCTGGGGTGGGATAGAGAAGCCTGAAGGGAAGCCTGGGACCCTCCCTCCCCTTCTCCTCCAGCAGCATCTCTACCCAGAGCCCTCCTGCTGTCTGCTGCAGGACTCGGGGCAGACCAGGCCCATGCAAGTGCCTCTCCACACGTCTCTGTCTGTACCTCCCTGCCCTGCAAGTACAGGGCACCCTTCTGGTTGCCTCAGCACACACTGACTCACCCGCTTAAGCACCTGGGCCTCTGGACAGATGCACGCAGGGCCCTCTGTACCTGGCACAGCTCCTCCGCTAAAACTGCACCCCCAGAGAGCTGGCCAGACGGGGCCCAGCGCTTTCCCAGGGGCTCTGACCTCTTGAGAGCAGAGGCTGGACTGGGCTGGCTCACTGAGCTTCTCTAAAGTCCCTGCCTGGCAGGGTCCAGAGCAAAGGTCAAGAAAGGGAGTCGAAAAGATGCCTCAGGTGGAGCCCCGGTGGCGGTGGCGTAGTGGTTGTGGGCAGGACTGTGGCCCACTGGGATGGAGGTTTGATTCCAGCTCCACAGGAGCAAAGGCTGGGCCTCCTGTTCCCACCACCAGAGGGCAGTGATGCCCCCCCCCAAAAAAAAAAAAAAGAAAAGATGCCTCACCTCAGCTGGAGAGAACTTGTCTGCCTGAGTCAGAAGCAGCTGCTTGAACCTGGAAGAAGGGGGAGGGTCCCAGGAGGGCCAGATGCATGGGAACTCGCTCTGTCCACTCTCAAAGAAGAGCAGAAGACGCTCCCCATGAAGGTGGCCACCCTCCCCACCAGGGGGCCCTGGGCCCGGAGTGCCCGCTTACTCATCCTTGTTGACCACGCCCTGGCCACTGGGGTCAAACATTCGGAACGCACTCAGGATGGCTTCCTCAGGGTCTGTCCCTGCGGGGGTGGAGAATGCCGGGCAGACACCTGCTGCTCAGCCGACTGGCCCCACTCAGGAGGAGCCACTAGGAACCCCTGGGACCCGCCTCACCATTAAGCTTCTCCCCGAAGAGTGTGAGGAAGACGGTGAAATTGATGGGGCCCTTCCCCTCCTGCAGCATGGCGTCCAGCTCCTCTTCCGGGACACTCACCTTTCCTGAGAGCGGGGATAGGCGTGGGCAGAGATGTCACCTGCCTGCCCCATCCTATCTTGGGAGAGGGGGCAGCACGTAGAAGGAAGGGAGTACAGAGAGAGGGGAGGGATGGAGGCATGAGAAAGCTGGGTGGGTAGGGCACAGAGACACCCTCGGGAGGGGCGGAGCCCAGGCTGCACCGGAGGAGGGTGAGAATAGGAATCAGGACCCACCCAGCTGGGAGTAGGTCTCCCTCAGATCAGCCTTGCAGATGATCCCGTCTCGGTTCTGGTCGATGCAGCTGAAGGCCTGGGAGGGAGGGGCGGTGAGGAGCTGGATAGAAGGCAGGCCCGGGGAGTGCCGGGCAGTGCCAAGACCCAACTGGCCGAGAAGGGGCAGGGCTGCTTGGGGGTTGGGTCACTTACTTCCTTGAACTCCTGGATCTGGGCTTGTTCGAACATGGAAAAGACGTTGGAAGAGCCTCGTTGGGCCTGCTTGGTGGCTGCAGCCTTGCCCCGGGCCCCTGCCTTCTTGCTGGCCTGCAGCATGATGGGTGGGAGGGGGTCTTCTGAATTCCATTCCCTGGGACCCTCCTCTTCCTCTTCCCTGGGACCCAGAGGGGTCCCCTGGTGGCCCAGGAGGACTGAGGAGTACCTTTGCTGCCTGGGATCTCCCCCCCCCCCTCCCACCCACCCACCCACACACACACACCTCGCTGTCATCTTTGGCAGCATCCCTCTGAGGAGTTGAGTCTGCTCTCCTGACCCCACTTGTGAACCGGCTGGCCCCCACCCCCGTTTGTCACTTACCATCCTCGTGGCCTGTCCCCTGTGTCCCTGCTGCGACTTGGTGACTGCACAAGGTCCACAGCCTCCTTTAAGTGTCAGCCTTATCACCTGGTGGGCCAAATATGGAAAGAAGCCCAGGACAAGCCCAAACTTGGCAGTCCCTGCCTGGACAGGCGCAGAGGAGAGCCCCCTGCAGATTCCAGCCACATTCCAGTGACATCCAGTCGGGGGTGTGGGGTGTGTGTGTGGGGGGGTGTGAGGTGGGGGTGGGGAGTGCCCCAGCAGGCTTGGGGCACAGCCTCACTTGACATGTCCAGCCATCTGCTCCCGCTCAGATGAGGCTTTGCGGTGAAGGCTGGCCCCCTGTCCAGTTGAGAGCCGAGGAGGCTCTAAGATGGTCTATTCTAGATGCTCTCCTTCCTTGATGCGCCTGGTCCCCAGATTCAGCTTCAGTGCCTTGCCTTTCACAGAGAGCTGAAACTGTCCCTTCTCCAGATCCACCTCGTAGCCTGCCCTTCTTGAGAGGACAGCAGAGGTTGGCCTGGTTCCCATTTGGCTGGAGTGGGTGGTTCTGAGGACAGAATTCCTGAAGCCTCCACAAACACTCTCCTCTGAGCAGTGACAGAGATTGTCCTGGGCAGATGGTGACCCCAATACTCTGCTCGACTCTTGGGCAACCTGTTGGAACTGGCTGTCCTCCCCACAGCGCTCTGCTGTGGTGGTCAACCTCTCTGCAAGGTCTCCTTGTGGCACTGTCATCTCTGCTTTTTAAGATCGTCCCCTCCAATCCCGCCACCCTCAAAGAGCCTGCAAGGGCTCTGTTCTGTACATGCAGCAAGGTGTCTAGGGCCTGGCGGCTGTGGCTGCAGTATTCGTAGTCCCTTGGCTCTCTGCTCTGCTCCTCCAGGCTGCTCTGATGTGTTGATATCTGTGTTCCTGAAGAGCACAACACTGATGAAGGAACGGGCACACTTGTCCATGATATGACACCCATGGGAACACTCTGGGAACCCGAGAGCAGAAGGGACCCTTGTGAAAGGGTCCTTTGGAACCCTCACGAAAATCAGTCATACACTCAGCGGAAGCCTTTGCCATGGCACCTTCCGTGGCTGCCATAGGCCTGAACTGCAGTGTGATGTGGGTCAGTCCCACTGCTTTTCTTGGTGTGTGTCGGGAGGGTCTGTCTATTGGGTCAGAAGGCAGGTGTCTGCCAGCTCTTTCCTGGCTGAGGATACAGAGAAGATGCCAGGAATTCAGGGAGCCTTCTAGAGGCCAACCACATGTGCTCAGCTATAAAGCTGTGCATCTGCTTGCTGCCTTCTCTTCTGGAGCATGGCATTTGTGTCTGTCCAGGCGTGCCTTTGGTCTGGGCTTCAGAGTGAGGGGTAAGAAGGAATGCAGGGAGAAGTTGGTTGAGGGTGAGATGGGTTCTCATCTCACCAAATTCAACACCCTGACTGTATAACAAAGATCTGATAACCCCTTCTTGATTACCCTGGGTGCTTGGCTGCTAACAGAAAGGTTGCAGATTTGCTCTACCGAGAGAAGGGTGCTTAGGAAGAAAGGACTGGTGATCTACTTCCCCCCAAAAGACAGTCATTGAAAACCTATGCAGCACACTCTTTTATGCAGACACACATAGTGTATCCCTTCCTATGATTAAGAAGGGATTGATAGCCACTAACCTGGAGAGATACTCATGGACTGTACAAGCCAGACAGGGAACTGAAGATAAAAGCAATTGACTACATCGAGGTGAACAGAATGAATCTATAAAAAAATGTTTTTAGACATAAATTATTTTAACTTAATGTTAGAAGACATCATGAAGTGAAGGAATGCTTGCCCCAAGCTACGTGTAGGGCAGCAAGTGGGATTGAAGAGAACTAAGATCAGGAGTGATCCCAAGGACGAAGGGCCATACAGAGAGCATGCGCAGCACAGTGATACACACAGCAGCACAGAGCTCAACGTCCTAGGTCACAGAAAATGCGGTGGGCATTGGTCACTAACCTACAGTCGTCTCTCAAATGACCGGGTAGTTGCTGCTATTGAAGACAAGGAGTATGTATTAAAATCATGCAAAAGTATCTGTTACTATGTACAACAGAAAAATCCACACCAGTAAAAGTTCCCATTTTCCATTTCTTGCTTCTGTCACCAGCTGCAAATGTAGCACTTCTTTCACAGACACTGGCCACCCAGAGCCAGGTCAGACCTCAAAAGTTCATGGACACAGTCCTTCAGGCTGCCAGTCATCCAGATGCCAACCATAAGCTTGAGGGTCCCCAGGTTTCCCTGACTTCTGACCTGCTAGTGATAAGTTGAGAATTTTCCCGCTGTCTCTTCAGGATGCCAGTTTTATGTTCAAGGACTCGCAGGCCCTCCTGACTTCTGACTTGCTGGCTCCTGCCACTCCCTTGGGTTTGATAAGTTACTGGAGCAATCCACAAAAACCCGTGGAAATTGCTCTCCTTACAATTACAGATGTGAACTGAAGGATAAAAATCAAGACGGGAAGAAAGAAAGCAGGGTCTAGGAGGGTTCCTAAGGTAGGCCCTCTCTGTCCTAAAGAAGGCGCATCCGCCTCCTGAAAGCAAAAGTCTGTCATCAACTAGAAAGCTCCTGCAGTTTCAGTGTCCAAGCTTTTATTGGGGCCTCGTGACCTAGGCATGACCGATTGATTTCTGACCCCGTCCCTGAGGACAGGGTAGTTGTTCTAGCCTGGTTAGCCCCCACCAAAAAACTATCTCCTTTGCGTATAAATTATATACGTGGTCTATAAATTATGATAGATAACAAAAGTACCCCGCTTACTCAGAAATTCCAAAGAAGAATAGTTACTGCGTTTTTCGGACCATAAGATGCACTCCCCCTCCACAAAGTGAGAGAAAAATGAGGGCACATCTTCTGGTCCGAAGGAGTAGTACCCCAGGACATTTTAGTATACTGGTACTATTTGGTTCTGAATATTTTTTTCTTGTCTTTCAGCTCAAAAAATTGGGTGTGTCTTATCATCAGGTGCGTCTTTTTGTTTATTTTTGTTTTCTTTTGTTTTGTTTTTTGGGGCATCACTGCTTCTGGTGGTCATTGGCGCTACCCAGTGCTGCTCCTGAGAGCCACTGCTGGATTTGAACCACCAAGCCCGCGGGCCGCAGTCCTGCACTCCACCACTTACGCCACCAGGGCTCAGCCCCAGGTGCGTCTTATGATCCGAAAAATACAGTACTTTATGAAGAGAATTCTTTACTTTTACCCACTGCTTGTCTAATCAGTTTTGACTGATAGCTCCCTATACCAAAATCAAACCGACACTCACACCAAACAGGACCGAGTACAATTGCCCAGTAGTTTCCAAAGTTGTAATCTTTATAGAAACCAGACCTGCCGAGCTCCTTCCTGTGGGGCCAGGGGGGGTTGTGTGTGCTCCATCACCCATCTTTGTGGTGGCAGCCAAGTGTTTACCTGCTGTGCCAACAGGGCTCCTGCTCTTCACCCCACAATGGGACTATGTCCCTGTGTACAATGGCACCAGATTGCCTAATGAAGTGGCTTGGCGAGCTACACACTGAAGGGTCCCTGGTTGCGTGGTGGGTTACATGTTGGACTGCTAACTGCAAGGCCAACAGCGGGAAACTGCCTGCCGCTCTGTAAGCCAAAGAAGAGGCTTCCTACTTCTGAAAGAGTTGCAGTCTTGGGAGCCTGTCCTGTCTGGTGAAGATGAGTCAGAATTGACTTGATGGCTGTGAGTGTGGTTTGGATTCAACTATAAATAAGATAGGCACACATGGGTCAAGGGCCCAGCCACTAACTTACCTAATGATGTCTGGGAAGAAAGGCCCCAGTGATCTACTTCTGAAAGGTCACACCCTTGGACCCTCTGCAGTCATTCTCTGCACACCCAGGGTCACCAGATGTCAGAATCTATTTGAAAGCAAGTAACAACTGCCTGAACACTATTTGCCTGTCAGCTGTCCATACTGTGGTGGCTTGTGCGTTGCTGTGATGCTGAAGGCTATGTCGCTGGTGTTTCAAGTACCAGGGGGTCACCCAAAGTCAAGAGACTTCAGTAGAGGTTAGAGATTAAGAAGAGACTACAAAGACAGAACAGGCTGTCCACCTCAGAAGAATTAGCCACTGAAAGCCCCGTGGATAGAACAGAAACATTATCAGGTACCGCAAAGCCCATGAAGCAGAGCATTGTCAGAGACAGCCTCAAAAGATGATGGAGCGAGAATGGCCTTCTCAAAGCAGAGTCGGCCATAATGGCACAGATGAGATATAGCCCGAGGGAGGAAGGCCGTTGGAGTCTTCTTCATTTGCTTATGGAGCAAGACAGTGTCAAGTACCAAGTAATAATTGAAAGCTGGAGTGCACAAATATGAATCTAGGAAAATTGGAAGTTGTCAAAATGAAAGGGAACTTATAAAGATAGATATTGTAGGCGTTAGTAAGCAGGAATGAACTGATATAGGCCATTTTGAATCAGAAAGTCATATGGTTAACTATATCAGAAATAGCACAGTCCATAGCAATGGCCATTGCATCCATCATCAAAAAGGACACCCGCCCCCCCCCCAAAAAAAGGCAATTCAAGTTCTATCTTGAAGGACAATGCTGTCTGTGACAAAGATCAAAGTTGCAGCATTCATTATGGTACTCAGTGTAAAAGACGCCAAAAAAATAATAAAAAAGACCAACATTTTCACAATGGGACCAATTGCCATATTGCTTGCCGATCCTGGAATGATCAGTGACCCGATAACCTTGGATGCTTTTGTCTCAATGGTAAGAAACTTGTCTTCTTGCCTATCTTGGATTCACGAGCTACGAAAGTCGGAAGCTTCCAGGTTAATATCTGACCCTCAGATTTGGAACTTGCCTCACCCCGACGATTGTATGTGCCATATCCTTGATAGGAAATGCCCTCTTTCTCTCCTTGCACACACACACACACACACACAGACTCTCCATTGGGTTCACTGCTCTAGAGAACCTAGCTTGAGACAATATAGCTTTATGAATTCTTCCCCGTGGTCTTTACGCACAAGGCCCAAGAATGGTTGATGAAGCCATGTTTGACATTTTACAAATTTTAATTAGAAAAAACAAAACAACCACGCACACAAGGTCATAGGTTGGGTACAGAGAGGCATGTGGCACATGAGAGGTCTAGTGAGAAGAGAGAGTCTACCTTCCCTTTGGGGAGGCTGAGTGGGCCAAGGCTTTAGGATCTAAGGATGTCATTCCAAAGCTGCCCCCAGGCCTATGGATGGGAGAGTTGGGAGAAGACTCCTCCCCCTATGTTGATACCACACCCAGGGCATGGGTTTTAGGGACTTTCTGTGAGGGTCCATTTCAGGACCGTAAACAAGGCCAAACCACTCAGGGATGGGAACAGGGGGAGAGGCGGGGCCAATAATTCTAAGCCTCTGGTCGGTATCAGATCCTAGGAGCTTCCACAGTGGAGCTAGGCCTCCCTTCTCATCGCTTTCTTGGGCCTCTTGAAGCCCCGCACAAGAGAACGGCAGTGATCGGGAGTCCCTAGCCATAGTCTGCCTCCCTAGGGAGGCTGAGTTCCCAGGGAGTCCAGATCTTAGCAGTGCCCAGAGCAGCAGCATCTTTTTTTTAGCAGGAACCAAGGGTGGGCTACGCCAGACTGACAGCTCCAGAAGGGAGGGGGAGAAAAATGCAACAGTCCTGAGTGAGTGACTCTGGTCCAGGTTGTGGGATTCAAGCAAGGTGAGGGGCTCTGGGGGCAGGGTGGGGGTGTCTGTATTCCTGCTCATCCCAACGCTCTCCCCCCATGAGCTCTCAAGTCAGTGGACTCAGAGAAGAGGCTTGCCTGACTCCTCAGTGGCGTCTTCCCATCTTTCAGTGGGCGGCAGTGGGCATGGGTGGTGTCCAGGGTCCTTGCAAGGAAGGGAGTCTTGCCCTAGTGCAGGCTGGGAGCACCTGGGGTACCTGTGACGTAGGTCTGCAGCAGGACCGACAGCCTCCTGGGACCTCTGGTTTCACTGGCCTAGCAGGCAGGCTTTCTTGCAGGCCACGGCAGAGATGAGGGCTGCCCCCCGACCGCTGCCCTCCTCAGATTGGATGAAGGTGATCTCGCAGCTGGGCGCGAGCCTCCGCACACTGGCATGGAAGCGGTCCTTGAAGCTGAGGACAAAGGAATCGGACCTGGTCACTGCCTCCTCCCTGCCCCCCACCAGCTCCCACCTTCCCATGCACTAGCTGCCAGGGGTAAAGCTGGGGAAGAGAGGCCAGCTGTGGCCAGCGGAGAAGCCAAGGAGGAAGAGGAATGAGGAAGGTAAGGGGAATAGCAAGTGTTTCTGTGAGCTACAAGGGAGCTTGGAAGGGTGTCTGTGTTAGTTATCTTGTGTCACCATCACAGAAATAGCATGAATGAGTTACTTTAAGGTGTGGACGTTTATTTTCTCACAGATTAGGAGGTTAGAAGGAAGAATGACAGGCACTGGAGCCAGGGGAAAGCTTTGTCTCCATTTGCTCTGGAGGAAGGTTCTTGTGTCTTTGAACATGTGTTCCTGGGCTATTTTTGTGAGGCCTGCACAAAAATTTCTCTTTACATCTCCACTCGCCTTGCTTGTTTAGTCTCTTTGTCTCTTAAAAGAGACTGAGTCCCAATATCTTACACTCTTTTTGCGCCCTCAAAAACATGACAAAGGGCTGAGCCCTGGTGGTGTAGTGGTTGCGCGTGGGACTGTGGCCCACTGGGACGGAGGTTCAATTCCAGCAGTGGGGCTGGGCCTCCTACTCCCAC
>PVJH01040228.1:0-15983 GCA_004026705.1 Nesogale talazaci
GCACAGCCAAGCATAGTCACCGGATTTTTTGTGTTCCCTTTGAGTCGTGAGTCCAGTCTCACCTTCCTTTCCTGAGTCGTTGTTCCTTCCTTATTAACATAAATTAACTGCAACCCCCTTTCCCAAGATTCCTCTCTTTCAAGTTGCTGCTGTCAGTTTGATCCTTTGCAAATCTGCCATTAAGTCTCTTCACTAGTGACCTAATTTATTTTTAGGAAGAAAAAAGTTTTTTTTTTGTTTTTTTGTTTTTTTGGGGGGGGGGGCATCACTGCTCTCCGGTGGTGGGAGTAGGAGGCCCAGCCCCACTGCTGGAATTGAACCTCCGTCCCAATGGGCCGCAGTAGTCCCGTGCACAACCACTACGCCACCGGGGCTCAGCCCCAAGAAAAAAGTTTTTACCCTGTATTCTTATCAGTTTTATATAGTACTTCTCCATTAATTTAATTTGTGTAGATTTACATAAATATTATGAATATGCATATTACTCTAAAATAATTATGTTATCTCATTATTTGTGGTCCTGGGTGGTGTAGAAGGCTTACTTGTATGCTTGGCTTCTGGGTTAGGGCTTAAAATTCTGAGCACTCTGGTTTGACAAAGGAGACTGATTGGGAGTGACAGCCTAGAATCCATTTGTGAAGTCCCCATAAATTAAATCTACATTGAATGCTTTCTGTTCATTAACCAAGGATGCAGATAATCTTGTCCTTAGTCTGTTGGGGTGAAGGGGTTCCCAACACTCAAACAGGTCCTCAGGAGTGACTTTTCAGTTCCAGAAAATAGTAAAGACAGATAGTGGGCTTCTTGTCCCATATCAGGACTGTGAGAGAGAATGTGTTTTCCAATGGGTATATGTCAAACAGCTTACAGATCTTTCATAAGGCCTGCACGTTATATAGTGAACATATTGCATAGTTAATGGGTAATATCTCAAGTGGGTAACATATATAAACCAATAATGCGTTGAGTCATTGTCTTGGCCTAGTGCTAGTTGCCCTCAAGCGCCCCCACCCCCCAGGGGTGATCAGTATTGACAAGAGATGTCAAAACAGAATTTGCTACATTTTATAGTAGATTGGTGATAGAACCTGATTACTTTTATCTACAGAAAAGCTTTAGGCATTCTTAAGTAGCCAGACACAGAAATGATTCATGTTGTGATACCTGCTTTATTGGGGGTTATTGGAGGGACTGTGTCAATCATGATAATACATATAAGAGTTATTTATAATTTCATAACCATAAAGTCTCCCCCCACCCGTGTCAACTTTCCATACCTGAAATGATGAGCATGGATGATTTAGGTCCATTCCTTCAGTTTGCCACATCAGTCAGGTTGCCTTAAAGAGTGGATTGCCTCCACTCCTTTCAGGTCAGCCTAGGAAAGGGCAGTCCTTTGCTTGTGGCCTGCCTGGGTGTGTCCTTGATGAAGGTCACCATGCTGTAGACAGTACAGGGGTTGCATAATCATGAGTCTTGCTTTATGGTCAAAAGGCTCTGGACCAATCTTGTAAGTTTTTCTGTAATGATGTGCATTTCCAAATCATGGTCTCTTCTCTGCTTTTGAGGTCCCACCTGTCACTGTGATGTATTGATCTGCCACCAGTCATGCTTCTGTGACACCTTCCTTTGCCCACCCGGATCGTATTTATCTCCTGTCTCAGTTCCTAGGACACCATTTCAACTTGTTTGGGTGGTCTCCCTCCTCTGGATTATGTGTGTGTGCCTTTGTGTTGTCTTTGACTCTTTTAAGACTTCATAAATGCTCTCTTGAAATTATATTTGAATGGGGTCTCTTTTACACCCCCTAACACCGCTAACATAAGGTTGGTGCCTGGAAGAAAGGCTTGGTGATTGACTTCTGAAGATCCCTCATCGTTCACAGTTTGACCTGACACACCTGCACTTGCCATGAGCTGGAGAGACTGGGCCGTGGCTGGTGTTGTGTTGATTATGAAGATGAGAGGAGCCAGCGGGTTGTTAAAACTAGAGCCTCACATGTGCTTCAGGGAAATTTAATTAAATTTTGAACAAAGCCCCCAGCGTTGCAGGTCAAGAGTTGATTGTTTAAGGCCAGGTGTACTTTCTGAGGTGATCCCACGAATGACTGCCTTTAAAAATCACAGTTCCTGTGACTTACAGTTATCGACATATCTACCACATAAATGATGGCTGAGAATTTATTTTTAACTTGAGGTGACTTAGTGTAAAAATAACTGTTTTACACTACAGGTAAAGGTTGTTTTAAAGTTAACAACCCTGTGCCTGTATACTTCTACTTGTGTGTGTGTGTGTGTGTGTGTGTGATTCTTTAGGTAAAAGTTTGTAGAGCAAATTGGCTTCTGTTCAGTAGTTTGTACATAAGGTTTTGCTCCATGACATTGATTGCATTCTCCATCCTGTGTCAGCACCTATTTCCTCACCCAAACCAAAGACCATACTTCCTGCCATCGGTCGATTCTCACTGAAAGTGGCCCTGTGGGATAGGGTGAATTTTCAGAAACTAGAACACTTTTTCTGGAGTAGAAATTAGTTTTCTCCCGATTTTCTCCCTGAGTTCTTTTCCTTTCCTTTTTTTTTTTTTTTATACAGTCCTCTTTTCTTGTTTTGTGGCTTCACTGCCCTGGTGGGAGTAGGAAGCCCAGCCTTGCTCCTGGAGAGCTGCTGCTGGATTTGAACCGTCAACCCTGTGGGCCGCAGTCCCGCACACAACCACTACGCCACCAGGGCTCAGCCGTCTTTTCCTTTTCAATAGATTTTCCATCCCCTTCTGCGTCTAATCATTTATACAAGTGTTGTCCTTTTACTTTGTACAACTGATTGTTTGAAGGAATCTATATTTCTCTCATGAGTTACTGTTTATGGCCTGCCTAGTGTAAGGTGACCAGGCGCTTTTTAACAATTTGTCCCACGACGTTTTAAAATTAAGTAAATATATTACAATATATTTTTGTGTTTTTTTTTTTTTTTTGCATCACTGCCCTCTGGTGGTCGTGGGAGCTACTCAACGCTGCTCCTGAGAGCCGCCTTGAATTTTAATTGCCAAGCCCGCAGGCCACAGTCCCGCACTCAACCCCTTACGCCACCTGGGCTCAGCCCATATTTTTGTGTTTTATGAACATTTTGTTTTGTTTTGTTTTGGCATCACTGCCCTCTGGTGGTCGTGGGAGCTACCCAGCCTTGCTACTAGAGAGCTATTGTTGACTTTGAACTGCCAAGTCCGCAGGACCCAGTCCCACACTCAACCACTACGCTACTGGGGCTCAGCCAATTTTTGTTGCTCCACATAGACCAAATTTTTAATCAAGAACTCCCTTCCCCCCAGTCAATGGTGTCCCGCTTAAAATTTGATCACTTTACTATAGTGTCTTGTTGAAAATTCCAGGGCAGAGAGTTTCTTAGGCCTGAGTTCAGTCACACTCTCACAACCAGTAAATCTCACCTTTTCTGTAAATTTAGTTTTTTTTTTTTTTTTTGTGGGCATCACTGCCCCCTGGGGGGAGCAGGAGGCCCAGCCTTGCTCCTGGAGAGTTGCTGCTGAATTTTAAGCACCAACCCTGTCGGCCACAGTCCTGCACATAACCACTGCACCACTGGGACTCAGCCCGAATTTAGTGTTTTTTAAAAATTTTTTTTTATTTTACATTTTTTCTCCCACTTCCTGGGCATCCTCTGTTATGATCCCAGTAAGAGAGATCAATGGTAAACACCATATGAGATTTTTTTTTCTTTCTTTCTTTTTTTTTTTTAAAGGCATCATTGCCCTCAGGTGGTGGGAGTAGGAGGCAAAGCCTTTGCTCCTGGGAGCCAGAATTGAACCTCCATCCCAGTGGGCCGCAGTCCCGCATCTTTTTTTTTTTTTTTTTTTTTAAGGTAGAAAAGAGACCCCAATTACAAATACAATTCAAGGAGAATTTTCATTAAGTCCTAAACAGGGCAACCATAAGACAGACACATCATCCTGATGAGAAAAGGCACGTAACATGAGAACGAAATAGAGCCTGAGGATTCATAGTCAGGAAGCTAGTTAAATAAGGCCTGGGCCACAAAATGCAAGTCACAAATTCATGATTGACAGCAGATGGATACATCACAGTTACAGGTGAGACTACAGAAGTGGGAATGGGACCATGATTGGGACATGTACATTATGGTAGAAGAACTTCCAGGCCCAGGGCCTTCCAAACAAAGCAGTCAGGGCATGACTGATAGGATAGGAGCCCCCATGATGATCTGCATCAAGGACACAGCCTGGCAAGCCCCTAAGGAAGATTGCCCCTCCCAGGTCTGGCTGGGGAGGGATTGGATATAATCTATTTTCTATGCACTCTGCCTGAGGGTAAGGATATTCATTTCTTGGTCAGTCGCCAGAAGGAATCAGTGGAGGCTTGATTCATTTGCCGACTCTGCAGATGGATTTTGGACTTTCACTGTCATTCATGTGGCTTGCCAACGGGGCTCCCATATTTTAAGTTCCTAACAGTTCTTCTGATCTCAAGGCGGTGCCGGCTCTAGATCTTGTGGTCAGTTTTTACTTTGGCGTGATTGCTCCCTGAGTGGTTTGTTGTTTTTCTCCCTACTCTCCTTTGCTCAGAAACTTTTATTTTTGCTTCTCAGGTTTTCCCTTTATTAGCATCAAGATTCCAAATGAGTTGGGTTGGAAATAAACTTGGGGGTCTTGGGGATGATCTGGAAGCAACCTAGTCCTTGTCACATTTTATCAGATGTAGTGGAATCCAGGGAACTTTATTATAACTGATATGAGGATGTAGCCCCCAGAACCGGGATTGCGCTGCGTACTGTGGACCTCTAGTAGTAGGCATTTTTCTTACTAGGTGAGTATCAAGCAAATCCCTCTATGTTAGTGCCCCCAGTGGCATTGCCTGCGAAGGTTCTCTCTGGTCATAGTGAATTTTTTTTGTAAAAACAGTTTTGTTTGATCCTTGGTTTTTTTGATGGCCAATTTATAAGAACAGCGTGTGGCTGTGAAATTTTGTTTCTTGTGTGGGAAAAAGGCTATAGAAACTGTTGTAATGTTGAACACAGCTTACAAAGACAGCGCCGTGGGAGAAACCCAAGTGTATTTGTTGTTTTATCATTAAAAAAAAAGGGAACTGATGATTGATGACAAACCTCCTTTGCACCTCTGTCAGCTTCCCAAATGGATGAAAATGTCAACTATGAGGTCAGACTGTTAATCAAGCTTTCTATTTAGAGGTTCTGAAAAGATTGCATAACAGTGTGCCACCAAAAAAGCCCTGATTGTGACAGACGCGGCTGGTTTTGCCACCACAGTAATGCACCTGCTCATGCAGTCGTCTCAGTGCTGCAGTCTTTGGCAAAAAACAGCATACCTCTCTTGCCCCACGCACCTTACTCACCTGACCTCGCTCTGTGTGCCCTCTTTTTGTTTCTGTGAATGAGTGAGGCATTAATGGACTGACTTGATGACAAGAAGTAAAGGGAAAAAATTGAAGAAAAAAACAAGGGAGGTGCTGTCAACCGTCCAAATAGATGAGTTTGAAAAATGTTTCTAAGAATAGAATCACAGATTTGACAAATGTGTTCAGTGTAAAGGAGAGTACTTTTAAAATTATAAGATTATTTTGTAAAAAAAAAATTAAATACAAAGCTTTGAGAAATTCTGGAATTTTTTTTGGGGGGTGGGGGATGCCACCTTGTACACATGGCAACAAGAGAACTGAGAGCACAGGAATGGGAACTAGATCTCCTCTTTGAGGCCTCCCATGTGATTTGTGTGTGGCCCTTCACTGCGGCGCTTGATTCCTGCGACAAGTGCCCCAGAGAAAGATCATCACAGGATTGTAACAGTGAAACAAATTTTATTTAGTCTGGGTGTCAGGGATACAACTACCACACCATACATGTAGGCCGTCTTCCTTAGTCAGAAAAGTCCACACTTGTTCTTGATATGAGGAGTGGGTAGTGCTTGACTTTTAACTGCAGATGAGATAACCTTTGTCCCAGGCTTCATGATAATCAGATGGCTGGCTCCTAGTTGTTGGTCTCCTTTCCCTGTCTTTTCTTTGTCTATGTTCCTGTCTGCTCCTCTTGTGTGGTTCTACTTCATCAGTCATTGACCTTTAAGCCTCTCCTCTCGGCTTTCAGAGAAATTTCTGTTACCTTGCACTTTTATTTTACTGCTTCCGAAAGTGAAAGTGGGGACCCAATGATGTTATTTGGACTAATATTAAGCCTTAGGGGATAAAAAAAAAAGAAAGAAAAAAAATCTTAGGATGGAACCAGACACTGTCTGATGCCTTTGCCTTGAGGCACTAACTCAGAAGTAAAGTACCATTTTTTGACGCATTTGACGCAAGGTGTTTTGTGATATTTTAGTACGAACTATAGCGTGTTTATGATGGGTTACTGCAGTCTGAAACTGGATAATATTCATGTTTGTTGATTCTTACACATTCAATTCTTAAGGAGAAGAGTAAAAGGTCATCTGTTTCCAAACCCCGCAGTGAGGTCTCGGTGAATACTTGTGCAGTTGTAAAACTTTAGAGCACCGGTTCTCAACCAGGGCGTCGAACTACCCTTTCAAAGAGGTCCACAAACCCTTTCACAGGGGTTGACCAATTCATAACAGTGACAAAATTACAGTGATGAAGTAGCAATGAAAATAATTTTGTGATTGCGGGTCACCACAACACAAGGAACTATTTTAAAGGGTCATGGTATTAGGAAGGTTGAGAACCACTGGTGGAGAGATTTGTTTTATAAGCAGCATGCAATCCTTTTTTCCCATTTAGATCCCAGCACCAGAACAAGTGGAAAAAGGTGGTGTGAGCAACATAGTAGAAGCCAAACTCATTGTTTTCTTGACCTCACTGTTGATTAAGGTAAGTTAGAGTTGTTGTCTTGTGAGGACTAATAGTAAGGCTTCAAGGAGTGTTAGAACTCTCTCATGGAGAAATATACCTGGGTCCTGAAATATACTCTGAAGCCTGGATTGTGATCCAAGTGAATTTTGTGACAGAAGAAGTTTACCCAGGCACCTCAGGGCACTTCCCACTGCATGTGGAGTCCTGAGGCCAGAGGAGACCACTGCATGACCTCTGAGGAGCAGCTTGGGAAGCAGAAGAGCCTCAAGGCCCTCGGCTGGGAGTCATGCTGAATTGAATTTACCTGGCCCACAGGGAACACTCACCTCCGTGTACACCCCTTCCTGGCCTGAAGTTTAACCTGTGAGCATGCGCAGTGGATGCCCCAGCCCGGATGCCAGCTACCTAACAGTTGCAAAAAGGGTTGTAAAGAACTTAGGCTTTGGCCTTAACCCTTGTTTGCTAAGGGAACTGAAATCTAATTGATTTTACTTTTAGAAAAACTTTTAAGATATGTAATTTTTAAGTGACATTTTGGGTTTCCAAATGTTGTAAAAGTCAGATAATTCCAGTTATGTTGTACTGTGCCCATGTCATCCTGATCAGGGATGGGAAGGGACCCTCCTGTGTAAGGGAGAACAAAAAGTGAAACGTATGTTTTGTGCCATGTTTCCTCTGGCAGCACTGCATGGTGGCACACCAACCAGTGTGCTGTTGCACGCCTCCGCGAGCAGGGGAGTAGTGTTTGAAAGAGGTAGTTATGAGACGTCGACAGAGCTGCCGAGCAGACACAACAGTTGTACCTATACCTTCGATAAAATAAAAACATTCGGCTGAGCCCCGGTGGCGTAAGTGACCCGCGGGCTTGGCGGTTCAAATCCAGCGGTGGCTCTCAGGACTGGGTAGCTCCCACAACCACCAGAGGCGGTGATGCCCCCCCGCCCCCCCCCCAAAAAAAGAAACAAACAAAAAAATAAAATAAAAAAATAAAAGCATTCACTATAAGCATCCGTTGGGCACATATTTATAAACATTCAATTTACTAGATTTAGAAAAGCCCAAATGTCATAACAATCAGGATCTTTCATTTGAAATTGTGTCCTTTTCCCTTTAGGCTGGATGTAAACCATCTGATATTGGTATCATTGCACCATACAGGCAACAATTAAAGATAATCAATGATTTATTGACAAGTTCTTCGGTTGGGATTGTGGAAGTTAATACCGTTGATAAGTACCAAGGAAGAGACAAGAGTATCATCCTAGTATCTTTTGTTAGAAATAATAAGGATGGAAATGTGAGTTAATTATAATTGTTTTTTTCTTCCCCTTCCCCCTATAGTTGCTATTTATTATTTCTTTTGAGACATTTTTAAACATTGTTTAGTAAGCTTTTGACTTGGTAGATCATTCTAGATGTTTTGTTTTTCATTCTTACTAGCTTATTTTTCTTGATTACATAATACATTTATAGGGTTTTAAAAATTACATGCAAAAATAGAATAAAATGTGTGTCTCCTACCCCATTTCATAGGTATTCAGTTCCTATTACCTCCTCAGAGATTATGAGTTTTTAGTTTCTTTCATAATATTCCTGAGGTTCTCTATGCATAAAATAAACAAATGTGAATTGAATTTCCTCTCCTTGCCTTTTGCATAAAAAGTAACATACAGCATGTTGTGGAATGCAGCTGAAGTGAAGTATCCTTCAGCTTGGAAAAGAAGGATTTTCTCTTGGCCCCTACCCCATTGTGAACCTTTTAGGTGGAGAGAAGGGCCAGGTAAGCCCTTGCATGGGATTCCCCCTCCTTCCTGTGATAGAAGTGCTGTCACGGCGGAAGCATTGCACAAAGGAGGGAGCCTGACTATTTTGAGTGGGAAATTTGGTTTCCCCTGCAAGGCTCCATCCCTGGATACCCCATGAATTCAGTGGTTGAGGCTGAAGGGGGTCTTTGGGGGACATGAGGCTGGCGTATATGGCCATCCCAGTGAGTAGAGCAGGTGACAGTCAAGCCCCCAGGTGGTCTCAGCTCCTTAAATACCAGGACCCAGCTCCCAGTCTGACCTGTCTTACAGACTGGGGAGGGCCACGAGAGCTGTCGGCCCTCAGTCCCACTCTTCTTGAGCAAGTGTGCAGAACTCAGGCTTCAAACAGAACAAAACACTTTTTAAAAGGGGAAAATTGTGGGGAGATTCCATTATCTTTTAATTCTATATTTTCTATCGATTTATTGAATATGATGTATTTATTATGTATACAGTGTATCCTTGTGGGCTGAGCCCCGGTGGCGTAAGTGGTTGGGTGTGGGACTGCGGCCCGCGGGTTTGGCAGTTCAAATCCAGTGCCGGCCCTTAGGAGCAGCACTGAGTATGGGAAGTGCCCACGACCACCAGAGGCAGTGATGCCCACAAAAAAACCCAATATATCCTTGTATACATTCTGGACCTCCCTTTTTCCACTTAACAAAAGTTTGGAGAACATTCCATGTGGTTGCACAGATTTCATTTTGTTTTACATAGTACTGTTTTCTGTTTATGATGTGTCATAATATATTGAGCCACTCCCGTTAGTCTTTTAGTGTTATACTTTTTTATTACTATCAGAAACAATGCTACAATGAGAGGGAATAACACGAATTCTTTATTAACTATATTTAATTATCTAAAAATTAGAGTATACTACACTTATAAAATCATTATTGTTTGCATTAGGGCAATTGTTCTCAAGTATCAAGACTTAAATATGTTGATGAGACCTTTTTGCAATTTATTTCAAGGTCAGCCATATGCTTTGTCAGAACAAATTCAAATAATTGACTGTATAATCAGAAAAACTCGAATTGAAAATTGTATTTCTTGCAGCTTGGTGAACTACTGAAAGATTGGCGACGTCTTAATGTTGCTATAACCAGAGCCAAACATAAACTGATTCTCCTGGGATGTGCGCCCTCGCTAAACCACTATCCTTCTCTGGAGAGGCTACTGTGCCACCTGAACGCAGAGCAACTAATATCCTTTCCGCCTGTTTATGGTCATGTGTGATGATCTGTCCTGTGGGCTATATTTATGTACTTGTGTAAGTTAAAACTATATAATGCCCTGTGTTTTCCATCAGCATATTTCAAAGCATATTTCATTTTCTCATTCTATAAAAGAGAGAAAAAACATTGCCAATCAGTAAGGTCAAGCAAATAGTGAAGGTGAGTCACAAAGGGAGTCATATATAAAATAAGAAAAGGGAAAACAAGGACCTGATCTTAAAACTATATTCCCGGGCTGAGCCCCGGTGGCGTAGTGGTTGTGCGCAGGACTGCGGCCCACTGGGATGGAGGTTCAATTCCAGCAGTGGGGCTGGGCCTCCTACTCCCACCACCGGAGAGCAGTGATGCCCCAAAAAACAAAACAAAACAAAACAAAAAAAAAAACTATATTCCCAGCACATCTAAGGAAATTGGTTATTATCCAATTGGTTCCTCTGGGCCCAAATTTAGAATACTTTTTTTTTTTAAATCAAGGAAGAACACTGGATATTGTAGTATGACTCCTTGTCATAGACTTTTTAAAAAACTTGTGTGTGATTACATATTGTGCTAACTCTTATCTTCCTTAATCGATCTCACATCATTGATCTTCCATCAGGAGAACATGAAAGTCTTTGTCATGCATTAGGTGTTTCTCAAAGAGGGTAAAGTGACGTCAACCTGGCCTTTTTCATACTCGGACAATGACTTACTCTCCTTGGCACAGACTGTTGGCACTGTGACTGTGCTGGAAAAGCAGTGCCCGGTCAGACCGGGAGATAACGCTTTTCCAGAGGGTACGAGAGGAAGTGAATATACTCTCTTCAAAGTTCTAGAATTTTTTTTTGTATCACAGTTTTTTTTGTACAAATTTACCCAAATCTGAATTTTAAATTTATAGGTAAATGTGTTTTTGTATGACTTTGAAGAACAGATATGTTTTACCAGCTTCGAGTATGGATTATTTTGAATTTAAGCCTGAACTTTCAAATCTAAAGTATTCTGGACTAACATGGTTATGTAGATTTTTTTTTTGGGGGGGGGGGCAATCACTGCTCTTCGGTGGTGGGAGTAGGAGGCCCAGCCCCACTGCTGGAATTGAACCTCCGTTCCAGTGGGCCGCAGTCCCGCGCACAACCACTACGCCACCGGGGCTCAGCCCGGTTATGTAGATTTTATGGTAAGAATTTTATTATTATTTGATCTGAGTAAAGTTGATTTGCTTAATCATTTAAATTTGGGTATAGTTTTTGCATTATGTTTGTAGGTTCCTCATTCAAAGACCATTTTGTGTGGGTTTTGCATTAGGACTTATTATTTCCAGGAATGCTTTGTTCCCACTCTACTATTTTATTTTCATTATCCTAAAGTAGATTTCTATTAAAAGAAAATCATGCTTGCTTGCTTTTGAGGGGAAATAATGACAAAAATCTTATTTCTGTTTTGAGCATCCATGTTTATATATGCCTCTTCATTATTACTGTTTTCCTTTTTATATGTAAAGTGTTTTTTTTTTTTTTTGGTAAAACAAAATTGCCTCAGAGTCATTCATTGTGGATAGGTAATAAACAGATTTAACCTCAGTGTTTGTATGTCCTGGGGAGGAATTTTCCATTTCACTCTAGTATTCTTTTTTGTTTCTACCTCAGTGGTTTTGAAATTATCATTGTTTTCATTAAATAAATTATTTTCTGTTTACTGTGTGAATCATTAGTTTATTCATAGTTACTATTCAGTAATTAAGTTCAGCAGTTTCTACCTTTTCTTTTCCAGTAGAAACAGATTATGTTCTAAAACTGAAAACAAGATGAAATAACATTCTAAAGAGATTTATGAAGGACACACAAGATGGTCTTGATCATGGATTGTATTTAGAGTGGTGACAGTGACAGGACTTAAATAAATACAGATTAGATACCCTCTGAGTATAAAACAAGAAGGAATCTCTGACATTTCAGTCCCCGGAGGGAAGTAAATAGGAAAGTTCTCTGGGTTGTACTCAGTGTCAATTCTTTGCAAGTTTTTCCTGAAACATAAACCCTTTGCAACTTAGCTAGAAGTTCCAGGATTTTTGTCATTTCTAGATTAAAAAAAAATTTTTTTATCTAGATTAATTTTTGATTACAATATTCTGACCATTTAATTATTTGAAAGAGTTAAGGTATGCTTCCTTTTTATCAAGTGTTGTGAGTTGTAGGCTTGAGTAAATTAAACCCAGACCAGCAACAATTCCACTCACTTTATTGGGTATTCAATTTTATGTAGTACTTTGCTCACAAAACATCATAAACCTACACAAGGCCTTCCATGCAGTATGACATGAAGACTGTATATTCATTGCAGTAGCCCTATTCCTAACTTAGTTTTGACTTTCTGGCTGCTCACCTTTCTTCCTCTAGTGGAAAAATGGAGTTCAAAGAACCATGGCTTCTCTGGTTCCTTTCTATCCCTAAAGGCAGGTCTTTCACAGAACTGTTTGGTTCTCTTCTCCCTGGGCACCCACTTACTCCAAGCCTTACCTGTGTGACTATTACCAAATCTTGGCATTACTCTCCCTGACTTTCATGTTCTGGTTACTGTCTATAGTATATTTCCAGATTCAATACACACAAAATGAAATTTTTAATTTCACTTAATGCCTTTCTCCTGTGCTTTTTATTTGTGTCATCATCTACCAGTATATAGGGTCGCTATCATCCAATTCATGGGTCACTCTGAATTGGCATTATTTCAATGGCAGTGAGATTGCAACCCTATAGTTTCTAGAGCTTTCAAATCCTGGAATAATTCCTTTCAAAACTCTTCTCTCTCCCTGATTACAAAGCAGCCCACGATTTGGTGAATATCGAACACTACTAAGAAACCAAACAATGTCATCGAGTCAATGCCGACCATACAGGACAAAGCAGACCTGCCCCTGTGAGTTTCCAAGACCATCTCACTCTTTAAGGGAGTAGAAAGCACCATCGTTTTTTCCCTTGGAGTCGCTGGTGGTTTTGAACTGCTGATCTTGCAGCTAGCACTCCACCAAGTAATCAAGGCACTTTTAGAAAGTGAAGGTTGTTAATTATTTTATTCCTCAGTAATTACTGGTATTCTAGATGTATGGTGGTTAGAGTGTGTTGGGGAAAAAATTACCATAACTCCACAGTAAGAAATACATTCTATATCATGACTTGTGAGTCAAAGTAAAATCATGATAGTTTTTTTTGTTATTTTTTGTTATTTTTTTTAGTTTGTTGTTTTTTTAAAAATAATAGCATTATTATCTTGTGCCCTCAGTTAGGACTCATGGTAACCTCACATGTTACAGACTAAGATGACTCCCAGAAGGTTTTCTTGGATGTAGTAATTTTTCTGGAAGAAGGTTATCTTGAGTTTTTTTATTTTAGGCATTACTGCCCTCAGGTGGTGGGAGTAGGAGGCCCAGCCTTTGCTCCTGGGAGCCGGAATTGAACCTCCATCCCAGTGGGCCGCAGTCCCGCGCACAACCACTATGCCACCGGGGCTCAGCCCTATCTTGAGTTTTTGACAGTCTGCTTGTTGGCAAAGCCCCCAGTCAGAGACGGGCAGTGTTGATTACCCACTAAGCTGTTAAGTATGGTTTTGTGCTTAGTTACTAATCTTTAAGGGGCAATTTAACATTTTCCGATCACATCAAAGATTCTCCTAGGTGGGGCTGACCTCTGTCTCTCTCCTCACCCCACCCCCACCTCACCTTCCTACAGAATGAAGGGCTCTTTTCATATCAGCAGCGCCTGCTGGGGAAGGAGTACCAATACCATTTTTTTTTCTTCTTTATTTTTTTTTTGGGGGGGGGTGGGCATCACTGCCCTCTGGTGGTGGGAGTAGGAGGCCCAGCCTTGCTGCTGGATTTGAACCTCCAACCCAATGGGCCGCAGTCCTGTGCACAACCACTACGCCACCAGGGCTCAGCCCTCTTCTTTTGTAAAATAATTTAAAATAATTTTATTGGGGACTTGTATATCTCTTTGCAATACATAGATACATATACTGTGCCAAGCACTTTCACATGCCTGCTGCCGTCAACATTCTCCAAATATCTGCTTTTCCATTGAGCCCTTGATACCAGCTTCTCATCTTTTCTCCTCCGTCCATGCTCCCCTCCTCCACCAACCCTCAATACTTCATAAATTAATGTTTTGTCATGTCTTACATTGCCTGTCGTCTCCCCTCGCCCACTCCTACAATGTCTCTTCCAGATAGGAGGTTATGTGTAGATCCTTGTAATTGGGTCCCTCCCTCTACCCCACCTTCTCTCCACCCATCCGGTAACTCCACTTTCACCACTGGCCCCAAAGGGTTCATCTGTCTTGAGTTCCCTGTATTTCCAGTTCCCATCTCTACCAGTGTACCTCCTCCAGTCCAGCTGGATTTGTAAGGTAGATTTGGGACCATGATAGAACTAAAGGAAAATTGTATGCTTCATCGCTACCTCATAGCATCTTTACTGGACCGTCTCTATAATTTCCCCTGTAAAGGGGTATCCAATTGCCTACAAATGGGCCTTGCGTTCCCACTCCACTCCCCCTCATTTTTAGTGAGGTGATTCTTGTTCTTTGAGACTGGATAACTGCTCCCTTTGAACCCTCATGATCACAGAGGCTGGTGTGCTTCTGTGGTGGACTTTGTTGCTCCTGAGCTATATGACTGAAGCCTTTAAGGCCTCAGACGCCCTATCTTTTGATAGCCGGCACCATCAGCTGTCCTCACCACTCTTGCTCGTGCCCCACATGTCCTCAGTGACCGTCTCAGGCAGGGGCGCACAGTGGTAACAGTTTTTCCTGTTTGATGCCTGAGACCCAATCCTTTCGACGCCTCATGGCCACATCGGCCGTTGTGCTTCTTCCGTGTGGGCTTGGGTACTTCTCAGCTAGATGGCCGTTTATTTATCTTCAGGCTTTGAGACTCCAGACTGTATTCTCTGATAGCTGCACGCCATCGGTTTTCTTCACCACATTTGCTTATGCACCTATTTGACTTCAGTGATTGTATTGGGCCAGCGAGCACCATGGAATACCAGATTATTAGAACAAAGTGTTCTTGCATTGAGGGAGTGCCTGGGTGGGTACCCAAGGTCCATCTGCTACCTTAATACTAAAACTATAAATATATGTACCTGGGTTTATTCCCTCTGTATTATAATTATTTCCCCATATGTACAGGCCTGTATTTAGACCACTGCAAGTGCCCTTTGCCTTCTAGTTCCTTCTTGTATTTCCTCCTGTCCCACTATCATGCTCAGCTTTCATTTGAGTTTCAGTACTTCCTCTCTGTTACATTACCCTTACTTAAGCCCTACCAGGCCTCCCACACCCTCCTCTGCCACTGACTCTGGACCACTTGTCCCCCCACCCCCACACCCCCACATCCCCATCCCTCAGCCTGTCCATGCCCTTCTTCCTCTCCCCTCTCCCCCAAGGCCCCCAGGAGCCATCAGTCCAGTTGTTCTCTCCTCCTGACTGCCCAGGAGTGCTCCCTTCTTGATTTGGTCCATTTTAGTGGCTCAGACAGCATTTTCTCCTTCCATGTGACCCCAGAAATGCCCTCTGTCGCTGTCTGCTTCTGTAGGAAGACAGTGTGACAAATCCTGTTGTTTGCCCAGTCCTCTCTGTGACCCAGTAGTAAGGTAACCAGATGTCCTGCTTTTTAACAATTTAACAACGTTCTACTGTTTTTTGTGTTTGTTTTTGTTTTTTTTTTGGGCATCACTGCTCTCCGGTGGTGGGATTAAGAGGCCCAGCCCCACTGCTGGAAATGAACCTCTGTCCCAGTGGGCCGCAGTCCCGCGCACAACCACTACGCCACCGGGGCTCAGCCCCGTTCTACTGAGTTTTTTTTTTTTTTGGCATCACTGCTCTCCGGTGGTGGGAGTAGGAGGCCCAGCCCCACTGCTGGAATTGAACCTCCATCCCAGTGGGCTGCAGTCCCGTGCACAACCACTACGCCACCAGGGCTCAGCCCTCTACTGAGTTTTAAAATGAAAATATATTACAATATTTTTGTGTTCTATGAAAAAAATTTTTGTCATCACTTCCCTGGTGGGAGTAGGAAGCCCAGCCTTGCTCCTGGAGAGCTGCTTCTGGATTTGAACC
>PVJH01040229.1:0-15812 GCA_004026705.1 Nesogale talazaci
TGTATTATTAAAGCACAATCTTCTTCCTCAGAATGACTAAAGGATTTGAACTGCTATTGTTTCTAGTGCTTAACTGTTGTGCCTTATAACATTAAGGTAACATTGACCACATTTTAGAGTTATAGGCTTAGTGTGAAACATTGATCTGAATTGCAAAATATTTTAAAATTCGGATCTCTGCCCACAAACAAGGGATTTTTTCTACCACTAAAATATTTTGAATGCCTCGTTGCAAAATATGGCTAATTTACTAAATAGCTAGTAGAAATTTTTGTCGCTTAAATCCACCCAGAGAAGAAGGTTTAGCAATTTTTCATTGAGCCATTTTTAAAAATGGTGCATTATTCCACCAATTCATATGGGATTATCCAATGACAACAAGACTAGACTGACTAAATATGCCTTTGGAAGACACACTAATGAAGCCATTATAGTTCTCTTTTCCATGTGTACAGTGCAAATGAGACTTTACATGTTCTTAAATTTAAAACTCAAGGAATTCACTATTAATAGAACAACATGGTATGAAAAGTAAAACACAAGTTTTCAAATTTCAGCCACAACTCTATTATAGCACATTATATTTTTTTAGGATTGATGTTCACTTGTTGTATGTGTTCATTTCTATTGATGTGGTCAATGGTATACTTTGGTAGGAGTTTGATCAGCTTGGGTTCTAAAATCAGTCATCTAATATTTCCCTTTCATATTCTACTTTGTTCCTTATTTTTATCACAAATCCTAAGAAGCTGAAACCAAAGCATTTTAAGTATACAAACACATCAGCCATTTATAGAATTTTTGTTGTGAATAATTTTTACTGTATGAACTGTTTCTATATTGTAGATAAATTGTAGCATTTAATTTAGATTTTGAAAATTGAAAATTTAGAGGTTGGTTTTATTTGGAAACATGAATCCATACAATCCTGCTCCCTCCTCCCTCCTCCCCTCCCCCACACCCTATCCCCTGTCACCAAGGTCTAAGTAAATTACTAGTCAAAAAAAAAAAACAAAAAAAACTATTGGTGTCCCTCTGCTGGACAATATTAGTATTTACTCCATTTTAGCCTGAAAAAAAAAGGCAAAATAATCAATGTTTGAAATGTTCTTGTGGCACCTATTTAAGATAGATATTGTAGAACATTTTGTGTCATATTGCACAAAAATGCAAATTGTGTACAGCAATGAATATTAATCAGTATAGCATAACAATGACTGCTTAAGTGACAGTCCCAAACAGTCCCAGTTTCCTTTCTCAAATCCAGTGATAGCAAGCATAGCAAATGTTTTTCAACACATTTCAGTTGCTAAAGTTTCACAAAGCTGCAGACTCGTTCCCTTGACTGTATTCAATAAATGTTAGTGAATAAATAAATCAATGAACTGTGCTTGACAGAGAATTGCCTTGAGAAAATTATACACCCTCTTCTCGCCTCATTGCTATGGCAACTTGGAATTGTCATGAGTCAGAGTCAACTCTATGGCAACTTTTGATTTTGGGTTAATCTCACAGAAACTGCTGAAAAATATATTCATGAGTTTCCCAAATCTCCTTTGAGAAATGTTTCTCAAATTTAAATGTACAGGTGCTTCAAGTAGGGATCGTCTTCAAATGAAGATATAAAATGAAATTTTAAAGTAGAACTGAAAATCTGTTTCTAACTAATTTCCATGGGATGTTGATGCAGCTGATCCTAATTTTGAGTACCCTCTTTCTAAACTGAGCAGTGATTTTTGTTATAATTTAACTTTAAAAAATTCTAGAGTTTCAGATTTACTAGTTTTTAGGTGGCACCCACTAATTTATACTTCTAAGAAGTTACCACAGAATGATTCTAATGTAATAATCCCACAAAGTATGGTTTTTGTGCCATTGATCCAAACTGTGTTAGGAGGAAGTATGTTGTCATGTTTATTGATGTTTTTTAATTTTCAAATCAAACTTGATTCATTTTCGGGTAGTGTGTCTCTCTCAGCATCTTAGATGAAGTGTAAGGGCTAACATCCACCTAAAATATTTTTAAGTGACCATATTGAACATTACTCTTTGAAGATGATTTGAGAAGTCAAGAAATAAATTGCTTTACTTTCATATGTTCTTAAATATTATGGAAATAACATCTTGGGTTTAAGTTAAACTCTCTTCCTTTTAAGAGTAAACAACAAACGAATATCTACAGAAATGTGTGGGTCTTAGTCCATGACACCTTTAGTCAATAGCCAATATTTTCAAATTGAAAAAGAGACAAGTAAAACAAAACAGAACTTTAAGTGTTTTTCTACCTCACATTAAACCATAATGAGTTATCCACCACTGAATTAATGTGCTTATGAAGTATTGACCAACCTATTAGAAAATGTCATTTTTGATTCTGCCATGAACTGTGATGTTGTTGTACAAATTTAGTAGCATTAGGTTCATGGCTTATCATTTACTATCATGAAATTTGTGTGACAAAAACAACATAAAAGCACTTTAGTACCTAGAGAATACATTAAAGTTTGAAGGAAAAGCTTGCATTTGGGGGAAATATAACTTATGTAAGCAAAATAAAGCAAAATTCTTTTTTTATAAAACCACACACATAAAACAAAACCAATTCAAAGCCAATAAGCTCATTATTTACCATTTCCCTATTTTGTGTGTCTGTGTGTATGTGATTTTCTGAAAGTGCCCTTAAGCAGCATTATTTGTATTATAAAATGAGAGTAACGGATCTATATGTACTTGTAAATCAAAGCATCAGAAATAAAATAAAATGTTGATTGGAACTTAAATTTTAAAGGGTGTCAATAGACAGTCATCTGCTTATCAGAAAGAGGTCCATATACAAAGCAATTGAATATTGAGAAAACATTCCACCCAGTCCAGTCCAAGGTCATAAATCCAACATTAGCCCATATGTCTGACACCAAGCTGTAAGTCCTCTTCAGACTCATGAAACACATTCAATGATACCATATTCAAGATAATCACAAGTCATATGGGTAGAATGTTTTTGGATCCAGTTGCAGTACAAACATCTCAATGCTGTCAGGGGTCATCAAGTGGCTCCTCCAGCTTCAGCTGTCTGTTTCCATCAGGCTAAGTCCTTATGGCTTCTCCTCTGGGACGTCTCTTAGGGAGTCAGTCATGTGTCTTTTTCAGCAGAGTATCTCCAAGGGATTCTACTGAGTAGTGAGTCTCTTATCTGCCAGGGGAAATATGGCCTGCTTTCCCAGAATTTTCAGGAGAAAACCATGCCCACACAGATTGACGGTCTAGACACCAACACTGTACTCCCAATCCTCAAATTGACACCAGATTAGTGACTGTCATGGTATGGTGTCTTAATTTTCTAGTGATGTTATCACAAATGGGTAGTTTTAAAGAAATTTATTTTCTCACAGTTCAACACAACTCCCTGCCATCAAACAGATTCTGACTCATAGTGAGCATATATCACAGAACAATAGTATATCTCTGTGGGGTTTGAGGAATTGAAAAATTTTACAAGACAAGTTAGCTTAATCTTTTTCCTGCAGAGACTCTGAGAGGAGTCAAACCCCTACCTTAGGTTCAGCACCCTACTGCACTCCAATATGCTGCCAGGGCAAGGAGTTGGAATTCAGGACACTGGATGTAAGTCAAGGCACTTTCTATATAACCTCTCAGGTGGTAGATTCTTATTTCTTTTCAGCTTTTATTGGGTTTCTTGGCAATTACATGTGATGTGTATCTTTCTTATTTCTGCTTCCTTCTATCGAGTTGAACCTGAATCTTATCATATCACAAAAATGCATTGACTTAGAACACATAATACACTTATATTTTCATTCTAAAAGAAAGTTCATTCTCAAATGGGATTATAGAAACATGTATATGGGCCAGGATTTGCAACATAAAATTTGGGGAAGGAGGGATAAGATTTAATAAATAAAGCATAGTATTTTAATCCATTAAGTATTTTCTGATGAAACATTCTATTGTTGCTAGATGCTGATGAGCCAATAATGACCATATCCACAAGAGAATGAAATTGCTTGGTTCTGTGTCAGTCTCACAATTGTTTTTATGTTTGAGACCATTATGGCCACCACTATGTCATGTCAATGGATCCCATCAGGAGTTTTCCTCATTTTATTGATATCCTTAATTTCCATTTCCAGGGTCTTTTCTCTCCTGAAAACATGTCCAAAGTATATAAGACAAAGACTCGGCACACTCACTTCTAAGAAGCATTCTGTATGGACTTCTTCCAAGACAGCCCATGCTATCATTTGTCTGACAGTTCAGGCCACTAGCCTGAAATCAAGTGCATCAATGCTTCTTTGTCTTTTCTTATTCAATGTCCAACTTTCATATGCATATGTGGTGATTGGAAATCTCATGGGATGGGTCAGGTGCATTTGAGTCCTCAAAGAGACTTCCTTGCTCTTCAAAACATTAAAGAGGTCTTTTCCATAAAACGTGTTCAATTCAATGTATCTTTTGACTTCTTTACTGCTACTTCTACGAACATTGATTTTTGGATCCAAGCAAGAAGTCCTTAACAACTTTAATTCTTTCTCCATTTATCATGATGTTAACAAGTGGTCCAGTTGTGAGGATTTGAATTTTCTTTCATGTTGGGTTTTTCTGTTTTTAAGTGCTATGGAGTTGAGTCCAACTCTACCTGGTCCTGTGCAATCTTCTTCATTGTCCCTAAACTTAAACCCATTGTTGCAGTAACTTTGTCAATCAATCTTATTAAGGGCCTTCCTCTTTTTCATTGCCCTTCTAGTTTGCCAGTATGATGTCCTTCTCCAGAGATTGATTTTTACTAACAACGTGAACACAATATGTAAAACAAAAGTGTACCATACTTGCCTTTAAGAAGCACTTTGTCAATACTACTTCCAAGAGAGATTTGTTAATCCTTTTGGAAGTCAATGGTACTTGCAATATTCTCCTGAGTTTGTATTTTATTTACATTTTTTGATAGTTATTTACAATTCAAAAAATTTTATATATTTAATGTTTACTTTGGCTAACTTTCACTAATACCAATAAGATTTGAAATGAAATTAGAACTTTATTGCAATTCATTTTTCTTTCTAATGCAAACAAAAATTATCACTTTCAATTATCCAACACTCATTCACCAATCTTAGTACCTGGGTGTTTCAAATGACTAACTCACTGAACAACTAATCAAAAGGTTAGAGATTCAATTATCTCCAGAAACACTTTAAAATAATCGTGGTTTATACACCAACAGACAAGACTTTGATGGCTAAAAGGAGATCAGGAATGAGTTGGGAACAGTGAGAAAGGAGTGATTCAAGGGTGGTAAAATTGAAGTGTGTTTTTTGCGAGGGGGCATCACTGCTCTCCGGTAGTAAGAGTAGGAGGGATTTTTTTTTTTTTGCTGGGCATCATTTCCTCTGGTGGTCGTGGGTGCTACCCAGCCACCGCTGGATTTGAACCGCCAAGCTCACAGGCTGCAGTTCTGCACTCAACCACTTACGCCACCAGGGCTCAGCCCCAAAATTGAAGTTTTTAACAGGATATTCCAATTCATTTCTTCAGGTATCTGTAATGGTTCTTAAATAAACATACACACAATACTTCTTTATTTAAAGCTATATCTTCAGATACTTTATCCCTCAAACCTAAATAGTGGTTTGAGTGACTTAAAAAAAGTGGAAAAGTAAAATCAAAATGGACTTAGGAGTCTTCATTGACAGACGATGTGATCTCAAATAAGTAAACATAAGACATCCTGGTTATCTATTCTAAAAGATCACTCCCTGGAAACACTTTGGGGCATGATTTACTCTTTCACATGTGGGGTTGTCATGATTTGGGATTGGCTGTACAAAAACTGGTATTATAATATATTGTTCTTTATGTTGGTCACACTTACTATAATTCTTTCATACTAAAGCTAAAGATGCATGCAACATTTTAATTCTGTTAATACAGTGTACATTTTTGTTTCCCTCTCAAAACAGGAGAAGTCAGATGGTAGTTTTGTATCTTGACTGCTGTTCACTAAATGTGTAACCTTGGAGAAGTTAAACTGTCTTCCTAAAATGGTAGCAATAACACTTACTTTACAGTTATTATAATCACAGCATGAGGTCCTCCATATAATGCTGATAGCTATCACTGTGATTGAGTTGATTCTGATTTCCAGGAATCCTATAGGACTGGGTGGAACTGCTCCTGTTGGACTTTTGTGATTGTATTTCTTTATAGGAATAGAAAGCCTCATCTTTAATTCACATTGCTCCTGGGTGTTAGCCAGGAACTGCTGAACTGTTAGCAAAAAAATACTTTTCTAAATTATAACTGTTAAATTTAAATTTCATGATCATTATGTTAAATTTAATTTTCATGATCAAGGCAGTAATATCATAAGAAATAAATTCACTTATTAAGTGTTACAATTTTGAACAATAACTACAGAAAGAAGGTTATTGATTAAAGTATATAAAGAAAAATATTGCAAAGAAAGTATAAAAAACAACTCTTGACCCTTACAAGCACACTTGGTCCTATTTAGATATAAGTAAGCACACTCTCCACTCAGCATGTGTGGCAGTTACAGAGCTTCCTGTCAAATTTGAAGGAGTGGATTATATCCTGTCAATCAGACCATAAGCAAGGAGATATTCATGTGGACACAGTCTTCTCCTGAGGATTCTGGGAACTCCTGATTTCCTCCCAGGAAGTGGGAGGTCTTCTCTGCTCCATCTTCCTGCTGACAAGTGGCATGCAACAAGAACTCTGGAACTAAGATGTCAACTGGGGGCATGTATAGATACATTTTTTCTTTCTTTTTTTAAAAACAAATCTCTTTAGCTAAATACTGAGCTAGACTAGAAGGCTAAAGGAGAGAACTTGAGAGATCTTTCCTAAGTGCAAGGCAGTGTCTTGGTTAAGATTGAGCAAGGTCATGTAAAAAACCATCTCAGACTCATTGGGTCTTCATTAAATGTAAAGTACTCTGTATCAAAACATGGATAAAGCAGGAAACTTGAGAGATATTCCTATAATGTGCTCCAAGGTTTTTTGGAACAGACATCTAAAATTCCCCAATGGTAGGAGAGTTGAGAGATGAGGGAATGAATTCTTCAGATATTCCTGATCATTACAGAGTCTATTGCATTGCTGCTCTAAAAGTTGGGTATAGGACTGATAGAACTTGATAGAGTAAATTGCTTGCCTAATAGATTGATATAGACATATATCAAAAAGCACTATCCAATGACTGAGACCTGTCAACTCCATTTAAATATAAGTTTCTCATGGATTAGAAAATTGGCACTAGGAAAAGAAGCACCAGACAAATATTGAAAACTTGCAAATGGTAAAATGACAACATTTGTTGAAGAAAATGCCATCATCCTTCTGTAATTATAGCCAAGTGGATAACAATATATAAAGAAAACTATAACCAAGCCCAAATCGAGAGGCATATACTAGAGCCAACACTACAGGCCTCATAGAAGACAGAGTGTGACCATTCGTTAATACTTTATGTTACTGTGTTAACTCTAAGCACTTTTATATTCAATGCTTCACATATGAAAACTGGTTAAACAAAAGATCAAATTTTATGATATATCAGACACATATATGGCTCAAGTTTGAAATTGAGAGGAAAAAGAACAACAAAAACCAGTTATACACCTCTAAAAGTTATAACTGAAAAAGTACACAATATGAGTTCACAGACATTTTATTGAGAGATTGAATCTATAAAAATAAACCAAATGAAAATTCTATAAATAAAATTATTGTGAGCTTTAACATTAGCTCAGATATAAGAAAAAAAAGCATTGTGATGATTGTGAAAATAATTCTACAGAACATAAAAATTCTGTAAAAATTTTACAAGTGAATTATGAAAGGTTACAAAATTCTTCAATAGCAAAACAAAACAACACCAACAAAGCAACACTCAGATATTTGCAATGATCTACATCTATTCCCTTCCCAGGGGGATGAGCAACAGAAAAGTAGGTGAAGGGAGACAGGGTTCAGTGTAAGGCATGAAAAAAAATTATAAATTAACAAGGCTTCTTGAAGGAGTGAGGGTGAGGGAAGGGGGAGATGAGTTGATATCAAAGGCTCAAGTGGAAAGAAAATGTTTTGAGAATGATTATGGCAACACATATACAAATGTGCTCAACACCATGAACATATGTATGGATTGTGATAAGAGGTGTAAGAGGCCCCCAAAATGACCTAAATAAACAATTGTGGACACGGTGAAGGAGCAAGCAGGCACTGATGCGTTCAGTTATACAGAGGAGATGAGCGCTACAAATCAGAGCCAGTTAAAAAGCACTTTGACAAGATTAGTATGAGTTGGAATTGATTTCATGGCAGTGAGTTTGGTCATAGGTTTAGAAAAAAGTAAAAGGGCACAATGTTGTGTTATCATGTAGTAAATTCCAAATATTTGTTTTTTAACACAGCTGCCTCTTATTTACAGGTTCCATATGATAACAATGACATGTTCTAGAATTCCCACTCTTCTCATGTATGTAGTTCATATGTAGTTTGCTATGATCAACACAGTCAAATGCCTTGTCATAGCTAATTAAATACAAGCAAATATTTTTATGCTACCCCTTTCTTTTATTCAAGATCAGTTTGGTGCCATAATTATTTTAATTTTGAGACATCCTCCTCTGAATTCAGCTTTTTTTTGCAGTTCATTGCTCATGTTGAATGATCTTTAGAATGTGGTATTATTGACGTTATTTGATAACTTTTGCAACTGGGTCACAGACATCTGGAAAAGTTTTATAGTGATTGGAAATTGGAATATACAAAGTATGAATTTACGAAAATTGGAGGTGGTTAGAAATGAAGTGGAGCACAGGAAGATTGATAGTCTAGGCATTAGTCAGGTGAAATATATCGGCATGGGCCACTTTTCATCAGAAAGACATATGATGTAATATGCTGGGAATAACACAATCAAGAGGAATCTTGCTAATCCCATCATGTAGTTCAGTGTGATAGGATTATATACCTGTCTGTCTTTAAGGAAATGCAATCAATATGATTATTAATTTAAATTTATACATCAACCAAAAAAGCTAGTGATGAAGAAATTGAAGAAGTCTACCAATGACCTTGAGTTTATCCCAACTGAATTTTGAGAATACCTCAAGAAGAAATTTGATGTATTGAACACCAATTGCAGAAAGTCTGATAAACTGTAGGACATCAAGACCATCCTTCATGAAGAAAACCAAAGGTCATTTAAGAGACAGGAATGAAAGAAAAGACCAAGGAGGATGTCAAAAGAGACTGAAATTTGTGCAAATGTACAAAAAGGTGAAGTCGAGGAGCTGAATAGACTATTTCAAAGGGCAGAAGGCAAAGCCAGGTATTATAACAAAATATGCAAGAACCTAGATTCAGAATACTTCAAAAGGAAAGAACATGCTTAGAATAAGTTAAACTGAAAGAAGTCAGAAAAACATAAAGTTTCATGTGGTAATCTCAAAAGATCCTATGGGGAAAAAAAATGAATGATGCAGGAAGAATCAAAAAACAAAAAGTATACACAGAGTCACTGAACCAAAATGAGCCAGTGGACATTCCACCTTTTCAGGAGGTAGCATGTGAGCTAGAACCAACGATGATGAAGGAACTAATTCACACTACATTGACTGCGTTAGCCCAGAACAAGACTCCAGGAACTGAACCATTGAAATTGTTCAGCAAATTAAAAAAGCACTGTAATCACTTGCTTATCTATGCCAGGATATTTGGAATATAGTTACTTGGTCAACAGATTTGAAGAGATCCACATTTGTACACATTCCAAAGAGAGATGACCCAAAAGAATGCTCAAACTATCTAATGATATCACTAGCATTGCATGCAAATAAGACTCTGCTTCAGAGCTTCTAAATATGGTTTCAGAAGTACTTTGGCAGAGTATTTTCAGAGTTCTGGGTAGGCTCAGAAAAGGACATGGAACAAAGAATAGCATGGAATTTGGCTCAAAGCAGAGAAAAGCAGAAACATATTTACTTGTGTTTTGACTATGCAAAGTCATTCAACTGGTAGAAAAATAATAAATTTGAGATGAAAAGAAACTCTAGAATAATTCCATTTGCTTTCTGGGAACTTGGACATTGATAAAAGTGCAGGTTTTGCCAAGAGAACCAGGAAACACTGTTGCATCAGAGGAAAGGTGTTGCATCAGAGGTCATGGTTGAATCCTCTCATATATCCTTATTTGTGTGCTGAGGAAAGTATTAGAGAAACTGGAAGACCTAAAAAAGAATATGACATCAGGATTGGAGGAGGGTTTATTAACAATCATGATATGCAGATGACACAAACTTTCAGGCTAAAAACAACATTTGAAATTGCTGGTGAATATCAGAAATGTTCACCTTCAGTATGGATTACAACTCAAAGTAAAGACAACCAAAATCCTCACAACTGGACCAATAGGTGACATCATGATAAATGTAGAAAAAGTTGAAGTTTCGAGGAGTTTGTTTTCTTTGGATGCACAATAAATGGTAATGTCAAGAAATTGAGATATGTATTGCACGAGGTAAATCTTCTGCACAAGAAGTCTATAGAGTTTAGAGAGCAATGGTATTACTTTGAGGACTACGGTGTGTGACTTCCCAATCCCATCAGATGGATTGAAAGATTGGACATTGAATAGCAATGTTCTTAGAAGAAACCATGTATTACAATTGTAGTGCTGGAAATGAATATTGGAATTACTCTGGACTGCTAAATGGACAAATTGATCTGTGTTGAACGACATAAGACCAGACTGCTCCTTTGAGCCAAGCCTGGCAATACTTGGTATTATATATTTTGGGGACATCTTTTCAGGAAATACCAGTCCCTGGAGAAAGACATCAGAATTGCTAAAGTGGAAAGATAGCAGTAACGGAAGGCCTTCAAGGGGTGGAATAGCATGGTGGCTGCATCAACAGCACAGTCATTGGAATAGTTCTGGGGATGCCACAGACCACACGGTGCTTTGTTCTGTTGTGCGTGTAGTCACGATGGTTCAGAACTGACTCAATGGCACTTAGCAACAACAACTCCAGTTGGTGGCACATTTCATTATAGTGTTTTGTCTTCTTGAGCTGCCCTTTGGAATTTTCAGCTTAACTCTCATACTTTGTCATTTCTTCCATTTTATTTAGCTCCACTATGTTCAAAGCATGAGTTTCAGAGTCTTTTCTGACATCTGTTTTGATCTTTTCTTTCTTGTTTTGTTAATGACCTTTTGCTTCCTTTCATTTACTATGTTGTTGATATTATACCACAGCTATACATAGATAGGCAATACATTGGACAGGTCGGGTGAGAAGTTAAAATCAGGAAATCTAAAAGAAAAAGTGAGAAGACAAAATCAGGAAATCCAAATCTGAAGGAAGGAATGTTATGAGTTTAAATTTTGAACACCTAGTTTCTAGAATGCTGTGGTTGTCTGTGGAAATACCAAATCCATTACAGTGTCCCGACATAGACTAAGTAATCCTCTAGTGAATAATCTCAGGCAAGTCCAAGGATATGAATAACCCTGCTACCAGACTCAGAGCATTTAAAAATCTATTATTATTATAGATGTGGTTAAATTAAAATGTAATATTCTATCATCTAATCTCCCTTTTGATTTATTTTAAGGTTTTAAAAATATTCTGCTTTATTTTTGATTGAGATTTTCTATGATTTGCCGAGTCATTGTTATTGTTTTTTATTTTGTTGCTGTTGTTTGTTTCCTGTTTGCTTCTTGCATTTGAAACCCAGGATAGGTAAATCTGTAGAGATATTAACTGAATTAATAGTGATTTAGGGACATGTTGGGGATGATGGGGAAACTGTTGAGCTAACAACAATGAGTATGAAAAGAACAAGTTCAGAAATTGATTGTGGTGAGGAGTCTACAACTCTCCTTGATATGACTGAATGAGTACATTGTATTTTATGACAGGTGAAGTATATGGCAGTAAAACTAATTTGAAAACTCAGGCAAGCCATATCAAGGTGATCTTCTTTCACTTTTCAAACTTTATGATGAGCACGTGATCTGAGAAGCTAAATTCTATGCAGAAGAGCATGACATCAGGATTGGAGGAAGTTTCATTGACAGTGTACTGTATCATTTGCCTTAACCTCCCTTGCTGAAATCAAAGAGGACAGTAGAAGCACTTACTGATGATTATAGACTACAGCCTTCAGCATGGCTTACAAGTCACTGCAAACAAAATCAATTGCCTCACAGGCATATAGTAGTCTGATAATGAATAAAGACCAAATAATTGATTCCCTTGACTTATGGTACTATCAGAGAACTCTGAAAGCAATGAGTACCTTTAATCCAAACAAGTCTGTCCTGGAAGAGACACAGTCAGAATGATCCTTAGAAGTTAGAATGGGGAAACTGCTACTCCTATACTTTAGACATGTAATCATGGGAGGCCATTTGTAGAGGGGGATAGCATGTCAGCAAAATAGAAAGTCAATGTAAGAGGAAATCCCTTAGAGAAGATGAATGGCACAGTGGCTGCAACTAAAGTCTAAAATAACAATTGTGAAGAGGTACCAGATTAGGCAGTGTTTCATTCGGTTTGTATAGGGTCTCTATGACTCAGAACTTGGTGGAATCTAACAACAATGAACATTTATCTTTTTTATTCTCTTTCATGAAAAAACAAGAGCTTTAACACATACTATAAATAAGTATGAAGTTGTGATTAAAAGATCACAATAAATTTCTTGATTAAAACTTATGCCTTAAAATGCTCTTTCTTAGACAACTCCTATTCTGATTTTCCAGTATGAGACTTAGCTTCTATTTTTTTATGTTTGACCCACATATTACTAGTGAATCTGAGAATGTTGAATGTAGGGATCCAGAAAGAAGGCCTACAAGAAGTAACCGTTGATCTAAGAGAGGAGCAATGACCAAAATCTGCTATATAATGGTCTGATAAGAAAGCAATCCATGATGAGGGATGGGATGATCAAAGGAGAAATACTATGAGACATGAAAGCACTTCTCATTATTTAGCATCAATAAGAGCACATAGTAGGTTGAGGCAGGCAGCGGGGAAAAAAAGAGCACACAGTAACTGTTATAGAGTGAGGATGAGACAAAATAAATTTAAAAAATTATTGGGACCATTAATGTGTCATAGGTATTTGGATTTTATGTCAATCATGCTAATAACCTTTAGAATATTTCAAGTGGTATACCCAGAAATATCATGCTTAAGACAGTACAAAACAAGACATTGTCTTTCATTCAATTCCAACTCAAATTCAGCCAATAGAACATAGTAGAAATCTTTTTAGGGTTGAATTCTGAGACTATTGATCTTTATGTGAACAGACATCCACAGCTTTCTGTCATGGAGCAGCTAATGTCCTGCATATGCTGCATATACCAGTCGAGGGCTTACTCTACTGTATGAACTGCTCACCAGGTGGTTTACCTGTCCAATGAGATCCACAGGGTTTATTTTTGCTGTTAGGTACACTCTGACATTTAGAGACCCTATGCACAACAGAACAAAACAATCCTCAGTCATGCAACAACTTCACAATTATAGTTATGTTGTTACTGAAGAAGCCTAATCAGTGAATAAGCCTTTATCCTTAACTGTCAAATGAGAGTAACAACTTCACATTGTGAAGATTATATAAGATTCTTCATGATAAACTGTAAGAAAAAGAAGTGATGGGGAAAATAAAGTTATTATAAAAGTCTTGCAACCAAATAGATTCAAGAACTCAAGCTATAGAGAATAACTTAATAAGTTATTCAAAATAACAGAGGAGCAAAGAAGAAAATAGTCTTCACTAAGTGAACTTCCTTTGTTTCACTTGTCTTTCATTCTTTTAAAGTTCTCATTGCATTGTTGTCTTTGACCTTTTCCTTCTGTCAATCTCACTTCATTGTTCATTAGTACATTTAGAGATAAGCTCTCTGAGATTGGATATTGAATAAAAGAGGGCAAAGGAAATGGACAGAGGAGAAAAATAATTATCATATCTGGCCAGCTATTTTAGTACTGCTTGAGATATTCATCTAGCAATCTTGCAAAATATTTTGTAATTCTCCCTTTGATGCTCACAGCCACACATTTACACCAGAATGTGAATGGCAAAAAGCAGTGATGCCATCAGCTTGATCCACTTTCTAAAATCCATGGTTATGATTGAGGAAAGATCTCAATATAGGCCTTCCTTAGTACCAATCATCACTGATTTAAGATGCCTGAGATCTTTTTCCATTTGATATCAATGTTTTTTATTCTCTGCAATGTTAGAATCAGTCTGAGAGAGAATTAAAGCATTCAACTCCCATCCTCAAACATTTATCTATGTCTCTGAGAAAGTAAACAATGTTTTTGCCCAATTATTCTAAGTTGAATGTCAGGCTTCGTCATGCAACATCACTAAGTGGACTCCAATCAAACCAGCAATCTTTTGCTCAATAGCTGAGTATTAATCATTTGCACAACGCCAGAACTTTAGCAGTATTATAATATACTTTTCAATTTTTTCTTCTGTTCTACAGAAATGACTGTCAAACTACCTTGACATCCAAGTCTGTAATACAATATAATGCAAGCTTGGATGGAACTTTAGAGGCATTCTTTTGATTTCATAAAATTAAATTTTTGGAATTATCCCATTGGCTTCAGGTTTTTTATGCATATAAATATAATACAAAAATCTGTTTACATATATATCATGTATATAAATACATAAAGGCCTATATTAAAATCTTTAACATAATTTGAAACAAATTTGAAAACATAAGTTTTAGTAAGTGTATTTATATGACTGCATCATTGTTTATTCTTTCTCATTCACATTCCATTGTAAATCCATGTTTGAGAATAGCAAGCAGAGATTTTAAAAATAGTTCAAAAATGGCTAGATGAATATCTCAAACCATGCAAAAATAATTAGCCAGATATGACAATTATTTTTGTATTCTGATAATATTTCTGAGGAAATATCTTGAGGTTGAGTGTGGCCACACAAAGGGGCAGGAGAATTCATCTTCACACCAGCCCAAGCTGATTCTCATAAGGCCAAGATTAGACATGCCTCCTTCCTCAATGCTTCATTATTCTTTTCTGACACCTCCCAAAATATTTATGGAATTCTACTTTTCTTCTGGGTTCAATAAGTCATTGCAAAGGTGACACCGTACTCAGACAATACTGAATATTAGGTAGAGTTTCTAAACAAGCTAAGAAGATACACAGTAGTAAAGAGAGCATTCTTTACAGTACCTTTTCTCAGCTGTTATTTATTCTACAGCAACTATTCTCAGCCACACTGGCAGAAATGTGTCTTCAGTACTTGGCTTCTCAGCTACACAGTCCTTCGGCGTCTGGCTTCGTGTACTAGGAAACCTGCTTAACACCCTGCCTCAAGGTCTGTGCTGATCTTCTGAACTTTCTCATGTTTTTTGTGACCCAGTCTTTCTGGCCTCTGGTGTCTTTGGGTCTCTGATGTCTCTGGTGCCTTCATTGTTCAGGCAGGATCTGACAAGGGCACTACTAGTGGTCTGTCTTTATGGTTTTTAGGATTTCCTCTTCCTGTTTCTGAGATAGCTCAGTATGATACCTAACAATATGGCTCATACACCCTATGTGGCAGTTACATAATTGCCTGTAACTTGAATGAAGGGGTGATGTCTAGCCTGTTAAATAGGTCATAGCCAATAATACTTCTGTATGGGCTTCCATACAGACTTCCCCTGAGGAGTCTAAAGAATTCTGTCTTCCTCCCTAAAAGCAGGACACATTCTTTTT
>PVJH01040230.1:0-15843 GCA_004026705.1 Nesogale talazaci
TTAGAGACAATGTGTCTAAGTCTCTGGTATGTAGGGCAGAAAAGAAACATAGAGAAGGATGGGCAACTCATCTGTTCATTTTCTCAAGAGATCCCCAGCCTTCAGTCTATATTTTTGAGAAGGTTAAATCAGACTCAACCAAGCAACTTCCTAAAAATGCATTCAGAACAAGGGAAAGCCTGTGCTGGGCTCTGTGTGAGAAGAGCTTTTCTCCAACTGTGAGTGAGCTGCCACCGCACTGTGTTAATGGGTGAGGATAAAACACAAAAAGCACTGCTAATGGGGTGTCTGTTCATACTAGATGGGTCTATTTGAACAAAGCATGTTTAAACATATCGCTGTGATCAATGAATGGGTCCATAAAGTTTTTGCAGTAATATCATTATCTTCATTTCGTTTCGAACTCACTGCCATCTAGTTGACTCTTAACTCATTGTGACCCTGTAGGACAGGGCATGACTTCAGAAACTCTACTCTAACACTAATTCAATCAGAACAGTGACTTCTTGGGGGATTTACTAGGGCTGTTAAACTCAAGTCAGAGACATTTACCCAGAAGGTAATGGTCACTGTGCTTTTGGATTCTGAAGGGGACATCTTAATATGCTTTCTTAAAGGACATAGGATAGTTATTAGGGCTTACTATGGGAAGATTATTTTTTAATTGTAAATTATATTAATAAAATAAATTTGCACTAAGGAATACTTTTCTACCTTGATTGTGATGTGACAAATTTATCTCTTTTTTAAATCTTTTTTTGGTTGGGGGGGTGGGCATCACTGCCCTCTGGTAGGAGTAGGAGGGATGTGAAAATTTTGTCAGGATGCCATACCCCATTCAGCCTGCAATCTTGACCTTACCCATTTCAAATTACTTATGGTTATGAAATCTCACAGAATATTAAGGAGAAACATTATTTGACTGCCTTACACTTGCCAAAAAGGTGCTCTCTTGATAAGACATACATCAAACGGCATAGAATTCTTCAGAAAAAGTTTGAAGAGATGGAGACATCCCCTTCAGAAGTGTATAGACATACACTTATTACGCCAACATAGCTCCACACTTTGATGTTTGTTTAATAAAGGTTTCTATAAATTTGTAGGATAATTTTTGACTTACACGCATATCATATTTTCCTACAAAATGCAGACATCTGTGATAGTTACGTTTAGGAGAAGCAGTAGAGAGTATTTCTGGTTTGAATTTCATCACTTAGTGTGATAACTTCTGATGAAATGAAATTTGCTAATATGTTGTACCCACTATTTTCTATTTTTTAATTTAACATTTTGTTCAGACTTTTGCAGATATTTTAGAAATCCACAATACATATACTGCCATCATCATTACCAAAACATTTTCTTTCTATTTGAGCCCTAGGTATCAGCTCTTCTTTTTCCCCTTCCTCCCTAACCCTCTCATCCTTTTATTTCCTAAAAGTTGGGGAAAGAGTGATCAGTATCTTTATAGCTAGTGTTAGATGAAAAATCTCTGGAGAAGCCTATGTGTCTATACAATAATGCAGAGGTATATAATGCTTTAAATTATCTTCATAAGTAAGTGATTTTTAACATTATCAATCAATTGTGATTATTGATTTCTTGATTTCTATATTAGACATGTGGGTGAGAGCATCAGAAAACTGAGAAATTATAGAAAGAATTCCATAAGGGGAAACACTGAAAAAAAAGCCCCAACAAACTAAAACAATACACATATATACTTTTTGCCCCTCTTTAATTTATTTTGCTGGTATAATTAGAAGCAAATTCATTTCATGGTGTGTCATTGTGAATTTATAACTCAGGACAAGTTAACACAGTCTCTCAATATGTGCAGAAGATTAGATGTAGGTTTAACGTTGTTATATCTTTTGTTTGCGTGAGTGCCAGTGAGGAATTTCTCCTTAAGCTTATGTTTTCAAGTGTTTAATTGAATTCTAGAAGTCATTTTAAAAATAAGGCTGTGAGTAGAATATAAATCACCTTAAAGACAAATAATCTGTATCCTTCAGGTTGAGAGTAATTTAGTATCTATATAACTGCTCTGCAACCTTCCATTCCATTGTTGTTTTTAATACAGGGGAAAATCTCAAACTAGCTTGGAAACTTCCACAAAACAATGCTTGTAACTATGTTTTCCAAAGTGAAAGCTGCTCTATAAAATTCATTTTTGTTGCTCTTCTGGGTTAAAAAGTCCAACATTTGCTTATGATGTGAGGTTTACTACTGGTTTGCTTCCAGGTTAATAAGACAGTCATCGATCCATTCTCTTGATATGGCAATATTTTGTAGGTGTTCAAGGCACTGTAAGAGATAAACAAGCAGTCCTGCAGTGCCACGCTGTGTTACTTAGCCCCTCTGTCTATTGCAGGTGGCGTGTCGGGATATGAGTAGGCTGTTGATTACAAGGGGAGAGCTTTAAATCACCAGCCACTCCATGGGAGAAAGATGAGACTTTCTGCTTCTGTAAAGATTTACAGTCTGGAAAACTCACAGGGGTCGTTCTAGTTTTGTCCTGTAACAACAGGACAGAATCTACTTGATGGCAGGGAAAGGAGGAGAGAGAGGGGTCATGACAATTTATTTGATATGCTTAGTGCTTAGTACATTTTTTTTTGCACATGGTTGGTTCTAAATAAAGATATTTGGTTCCACAAAACAGAGGACCCCTAAGGGACCTTATTTAACCAAGCAAAATTTGGTATATATTACACATTTAAATTTGATCACTCAGTTGTCTGATATGGCAGAACTATGAGATGCCCATCTCTTGGGTTTAAATTGCTATGGTCCAGAAGGAAATAGTTTTCACCGTTTGACCCTTCTGTAAGGGAATGTTCAAGTGTCTACATATAACCCCCCTCCCAGGGGTATAGACAACAGAAAAGTGAGTGAAGGGAGATTGCAGACAATGTAAGATATGAAAATAATAATAGCTTACAATTTATCAAGGCTTTATGTGGGAGGGAGGGAAAAGTAAGAAGCTAATATCAAGGGCTCAAATAGAAAATAAATGCTTTGAAAGTGATGATGCCAACACATGTACAAATATGCTTGACACAATGACTGGCTATATGAATTGTAGTAAGAGCTGTAAGAGCCCCCAATAAAATGATTTGATAATAAATAATATGCATTTATCCTAATTTGGGCATACAATAATCCAAGGCAAGTTTCCTTGAATTATCAGAGAGACCACATGGGGTCATTAAGGAAGGTGTCTAAATTTCCATCATTGGATGTTACTGAGGCTCAGTATTTCAAAAGTTCTCCCATAGATTGCTTTCCCCCCTCAGATACACTGAATCAGAATCTACATTTTAATCATAATTCCTAGTGATCCTATGTTTATATATGAATCATTGGGACCTGTAAATGTGCATAGGGATGTTCTTAAAATGTCGATTTTGATTCAGTATATCTCATGGAAAAATGCAAACTCTCATCAAGGGTTGAAACTGGAAAGAGTATGTTTGAAGTTGTGCAATGAAGCCTCGAAAGCATAGATTTCAATCAGGAAATAATTCAAATCTAATTAATTTAGTAAACAATACATGCACATAATTGTTGATGCTGTTTGTAGATGCCATTGAATGGGTTCTGACTCATAGTTAGCGTATGTTCAGTAGAACGGTACACTGCCCAGTCCCACGTATCATCACTAGAGTGCTGTGTGTGAGCCCCTTGCTGCAGCTCTTCAACTCCTCGGGTTTGAGTTTTCCAAGGACCTCTGATAATACCATGCACAATGATTTTTTTTATATAAAAGTCATAGATGACATCAGCATTAGATGAAATCTGTCCTCACTTTTAAGAAGCATCCTGAGTACAGTTCTCCTCAAGTCATTTAATTGGTCTTTTGGAAGGCCATGGCACATTTAATATCTTTCATCGATGTTATCATTTTAAGCAATCAGTTCATTATTCATCCTTAGTTAGTGCCCAGCTGTTAACATGCATATAGGGAAAATGAAAACACCTGGGTTTGGATCAGGAATACATTAGTCATTAAAGTGACATATTTACTTTTTCACACCTTTTAAAGTGACCCTTTGGAGCAGATTTGTTCCTTTAAAAATATTGTCTGATTACTTGACTACTGTTTCTATGAATGTTGAATGTGGATTTCAGCCAAATAAAATTCTTGGCAGCATCATTTTTTTCCTCCATTGATCATGATGTTGCTTATTGGTTCAATTATGAGGAATTTTGTTTTCTTATGCTGACATACAGCTTGCTTGATTTTAAACCATTTACAGGTAGTTCCAGTGATGCCTCTTTTTCTGTCCATGTTTTACATGAACCCAAGTCAACATTCTAGAATTTCTGTTCTTCAAATTTTATCCACCATTTGTTATGATCCACAAAGTTGAATGCCCTTGATTGGCCAATGAAGCACAGTGAAACATGTTTCTGGTTTTCTCGGCTTTCCACCAAGACCACCTTCATTTTACATGCCATTCTGAATCCAGCTTGATTTCCTGACAGTTCCCTGCTGATGCACTAGGGCAATGCCTGTGCAAGCCCAGTCTGAAACATGCTGCTTGCTTGTCGTATTAATGGTGTTTCTCACTGAATCCTGCATTTTGGTAGGTCCCCTTTATTTCATAGGTCAGGAATATCAATCTCGTATTGGCCAAGTTGTCACATTTCTTGACAAACTAGTGAGTCTTTCTTGTGCTGCAACAGCTTGTTGAATTACTTTGTTACTCCACTTTGTTTTGTTTTTATCAATGCATTCAATGAAGTTTAGACTTTTTCTCTTCAGTATCATCAGGTTTGGATTCTATCACAATTCCTGAAATGAAAGAATTCTCACCAATTCTTTTTGGTACAGATATTCTGTGTATTCTGTTTATCCCCTTGTTGTTTGTGACAACTCACATATGAATTTCTGCCTTCATTTCTTTCAGCTGGAGATATGTCTAGTGTGTTCTGTATATTTGATTTTCTAACTTTATCTATCTCCCTGCAATATATAGAGTATGTTATAATATGTGTCTCCTTTACAAGCTACCCTTTGAAATATTTTCTTCTGCTTTTTTACTACATCATTTCTTCTTTTTGCTTTAGCTATTCTACATTTAGGGGCCAGTTTTATGATTTTTTTTCTTTTTAGTGAATTCTTTTTTTGTGGCATGGATCATGTTTCTGATGCTATCCCACATTTTGAGTTTTCTTATTAATGTTTAATGCATCAAACTTCTTAACGAGATGTTCTCTAAATTTAGTTTGACTTTATCAAGACCATTTTTGACTTTTGTAGACATATTTTGATGACTGTTTTTGCAGTTGGCCCTTGATTTTTTTGTGTGTCAGTGATATGGAAGTTCTTCCTGGTCTCTTTCCACAGATATAGATTATGTCCTAATTGCATATTCCATTTGGTAAAGTCCACATATGGATTTGCTATTGTATTAGTTAAAAGAAAGGCATTTGCAATGAACACCATCCCATCATGTACCCTGTGGTTGTGTTTCTATCACTGGGGCCATGCTCTCCAATGGCTGATCCTACTTTATTTCAAACTTTTACACTCTAACCTATGCATCTTGATTTTACACTTAATCTGTTTTAAATAACAAATGTTAGTAAAATCTTCAATATCCTTAATGTTAGCATGAATTGTTGGAACATATTCTTGAACATTGCAACTCGAGGCTTGGGTTATATACTGTTCACTCAGTTTTAAATGTACCAAATGTATTTTTCCCATTTTGGATTTCTAATTCCAGGTTTTTCAACACTTCCTTATAATGCTTTTCTTTCCCTTCTCCAGACTCCTTTGAAAATTTCTGTTTAGCTCTTTTACATGATCACTTCTCTTATTTTATATAGCTTTTCAGAAGCTCTAGAGCAAAAGGTATTCAATATCCACTGTAAAAGTCAAAGGTGACTACAAGGTGATTTTATTTGCTAATAGTAACTCTTGTTGGCATGGTCATTTCCATAGATAATAGAACATTGCAGAGTATGTGTACTGTTCCTGGAAAGAAGAAAACAGCAACCAAGTTTCATTTTTTTATTTTTTGTATGCCAGATAATTTGATACATAGTGTAAACTTAATGTTATTTTAGACATTAATGTTGAGAATATTTTAAATTGTGTATATTATCCAATCATCATGAGAAGGCTTGGATTTTCATGGTAATGTTAATCATTTGATGAGACATTTAGTTATATTATTGGGGTACATGTACATTTAGAGTGCCTTATAACTAATTTAAGAGAAACCTAGTATTTTTCTGGAATACATATATTTAAAATAGAACATATTGAGATAAAACAATAGATATTAAATCATTTACATAGTTATCTTTTCATGTGGGTTTATAGCTCTTATTATTGAATTTGTTGTGGCCATACAAATAATTTAATTTCATAAAAATAAGAAAAAATTCACACACCATGAATAAAACCACTTTAGTTCTAGTGATTTTTTAATGTATAATTTTCTCTCATTTTCTTAATATCTTTGAGTGCTGATGATGGTAATATTTTTTTCTATGAAACACTCTTCTCTCATACATTTTATAACATTTTGTGATGATGAATCATCTTAGATATGACATTTCTGTTTAGTAGTCTGCATTATTCTCTTCTAACCATATGCCTCACTCTTAGATTTGGCAAACATGCTGTGTTAGTCCAGGTAGACTAGAGGAACAAGTTTCATAGACACATATATAGATATAAAGAAAAGGTTTATATACAAGAGGAACAGGATATTGAGCCCAGTCCAGTTCAAAGTCATAAGCCTGATATTAACCCATAAGCCCAAAACCAATCTAAAAAGTCTCCTGCCAACTCACGAAGTCACAGGTCAGTGCGTGCAGAATCCTGGCACTGGCAGGGGTCTCCACATGGCTCCTCACTTCCAGGGCTCAGGGTCCATCAACAGCAGAAGCAACTCATCACTGGCAGGGGTCTTCATGTGGCCGCTCCAGCTTCAGAGGTCTGGCTCCATCAGGGCAAAGCCATGTGGTCTCTCCGCCAGCTCCTCCAGCTTTTCGGACACTGTCATGTTGTCTTGTCTGTGATTCATCATCTCTGAGACTAACTCCCAACAACTGGAGAAGATAGCTTCTCATCTTCATGAGGGAAATATGAGATTTCCCAGAAGTCTCAGGAGAAAGCCATGCCCATATAGAGGCCTCATTTACTACTCAATGGTTATCTCCAGATTAACATGCTAGACTCCATCCCTACATTTCAAGCTTAAAATTAACATAAGCACATGACTGCCACACATGCTAATGCCTCACGTGTTTGCACTCAAATCAAACTCCACCAAGATAATTGATATTGTTTTTCAAGCAAAACTAAAAACAACAGCAACAACAACAACTCACTGCCACTGAGTTGATTCCAAGTCCTAGCGACCAGGTTGGACAGAGCAGAGGTGTCCTTGGCGTGATGAGGCTGCCCATCTTTACAGGAGCAGAGAAGCTCCTGGCTCTCAGGAGGAGCAATTGGTGGTTTCAGTGACTCCTCTGGGGAAGCAGCCTCACCATTCAAATCAAATATTACTGGAAGAACAGTCACTAAAAATCTTTGGTAAGTAGATAATATACTGTGCACTGCTGAAACTGATGAAGAAACACTTACTGTTTAAGGTCCATGGATTATGTCACAACAAAGAGAAAGCAAAAGTAACAAACACTGGACAAATAAGCCACACAGAGAATACACAGAGAATAATAAATATTGAAGGGATCAAGGGCTTAATGTCACTTGAATCCACAATCAGCAGCAGTAGAAGCAGCAGGCAGTAAATCAAGTCTCCTGTGAAAGAACTCCTTAATGTGCTAAAAAGCAAATATGTTCGCTGGTAACTAATCCCTAGTATTTTCAACCATTTCATTTTATATACATGTGAAAGGTTGACCATGAGAAGGGAAAATTAAGAAGAACAGATATATTTGAATATTCGGTCGCAGAAGAATATTGAATATTTCATGGTGCCAGAAAAATGAATACATCTGTTTTGGAAGAAGTAAAGTTGGGGTTCTTCTTAGAAGCAAGAATTGCTGCACTTCATCTAAGCTACATTGGACATGCTATCAGGAGAGAGACCAGTCTCTGGAGTGGAACATCAAGCTTAACAAGAAGGTCAGAGAAAAAGAGAGAGCTCTTCCATGCGAGGTTAAGGCAGAGGCTACAACATCAGCTCAGACATGCCAATGATGGGAAAATAGCACAGACCAACTTTCTGTCTTTTCTTACGGTCACTGTTCACTGGGACCAGCAGGATGGCAGATAACAAATACAAATTAAAAACCTGCCAGTTGCTATATCAGTTTATTTATTTATATGGAAACACACATTTTAGGAGCTATCACTGAATTTTTTATTTTTAAAATGAGCAGTGGTATGTTTTTGCCATTTTAGTTATATATTACCTGAAAATGCATGTCTGGAGAAATAAGGTATCTGTTTTTTTTTATTTTATGCTTTTTTAAATATAAAAAAACATACTTACTTTGATGGTTATACTTTATGTCAACTGGAAACTCCTGGGTGAAGGTATGGGTGGAGCCCACCTTATCACAGGGAGTGGAATTGTGTGTAAAAGAGAGATTCTGAGCAGCATAATAGCTCTATTTTGGCCCTGGGCTTTTGCTGGAGTTGGATCTTGTATATGGTTCATGATCTCTTGTTGTGTCACCTGCCAGTCCTAGCAGCCTTAACAGTTTGCCTAACTCGAATTCACTTAGCTCTGCATCTACCTGCCGTGATCCTCTGGTTTTGTCAGTCAGCTTCCCGGTCGTCACCTTACACAGATACACAAGTCAGGAGAAGCCTGACTTGCACCTGAGTGAACTTGGCTACTTCTTCAACTGTGTAAAGCACTTCTTGATATATTTGAATCCATATCTATCTACATACAATACAAGCTTTACTGTCTTTTCTTCGCTAACAATCCTGACTTAACATATATATATATATTATTGAAATGATTGATAAACAGTGCTAGATTTGTAAGTAACTTGATTCTATATTCCTACAAATATTAGTTTTAAGTGATTTATCTTCTTATAATTATTTGTCTTCTCATAACTAATAGTTAGGCTCAAAATGTTATTATTTTGGACTACAGCTGTTATGTACTATAAAAACTATATACTGTATATGCTAAAAGAACATTAAAAATCAACAGGTTTGACAATCTCAAACAATACAAATAAAAGTAATTACTAGTGCTGTATATCTATCTTAATTCAAGGCAAAATCTTTTCTTTCACTATAAAATGCAGTGACATGTTATTTTTAGATATAGTATGCTATTCAGACACATTTTTGGCAGTTATTGCCATATAATCTAAATGAATTGAGAGAAAGTTGTCACTTCCATACATACTGAAGTGTTGGCATGCATGGGAAAGATAAGACGGATACTGTCGCCAGAGAATCCTGGACGGCACAGACATTTCATGATGGAAATACTTATATTGAACAGTTACTTGGCTTCACTCTCTTCTATGCACATACAGTTGAATTCATGTTTTTTATTATCTAATATAAAAAGCATACCTGTGATATGAAATAACTTTATCTTTAATCAGGTAGTCACTTGAATTTTGACACTATCTTCAAGTAAATTGTACCTTTTATTTCATCAGCTTTGTTTATTGGAACAAGTCACTTCACTTACAAAGCCTTAACTTATAAGTGAAACTTATTAATTTACATATTTTTGGTTGTGGTAAATCGGGACTTGAATGTGAGGATGCTTCATACAATGCTAGTCCCTCACATAATAAGTATCATTAAACATTATAGTTAAAGTGGTTTTTCTTCCTTGAAACTATAAAGCTTTATTACAGAGTGTTTATCTAGGGGATTTTAGTAGTATTTAATAATTTTGAATTTCAATTCACAGAAGAATCTGAGAACTCCGGAAGCATTGTAAGATACACAGGAGATCATATTGGTCAATTATCTATGATGCAAATGATAATACAACAAGGAGACCTTGATCTCCTTTTCATGTCTAACCATAGCAGAATATTTGACACAGATTGGAAACTCACTGCTATTCTTATTATGTATTTAACTTTAAAATAGCTTTGTAAATATTGGTACACATTCTTATTATTTTAATAGCTAGAGTAAGTATTTGGTATCATGCTAGGTCTGTAAATTCCTCTTCATGCAACACATGCCCAGGCCAGTGGGTGGAAAATCTTATGGATCCAGTGGAGGTGAAAGCATGTCAGCACTGGAGTGGGTGTCCAAATGGTTCCTCCAGGTCCAGGGCTCAAGCTCTATTAGCGTAATTCCATGTTTCTTGTCAGCAGGAAGAAGGTAAGAGTGTGTTTGTCTGGCCTTCAGTGAATGATTTATAAAGTCACCATCCTTCTGGGGCTAGTGCTCTACTTCATCTTCATCATTGACTTCCAGAATCTCTATTCCCTATCTATCTCCCACCCCTCATCCCTGTAGTCTCTAGATCCCAATGTATAAGTCATTATCAGTATGCATCCATGCTTCCCATGCTTCACAGCTGGGAGACCCAACAGGAAAAGCGGTAAGGAAGGTGGTAAGGATAAAATCCTAATAAAATAAAAATATAAAATTAAGGCATAAAACTTAAAAGACCCCCACCAGCATTCAAAAAAACCATTTCTGTCATGGAATCAGTAAGAGATACTTGCACCCAGAACAAATTCAGGCCACATCTATAGGGTGGTATGGTAGACCAGGTTGACTAAAGAAACAAACCCAGAGATATGTGTGTATGTATAAGAAAGAACTGGATATCAAAGAGTAATTGCATATTAAGAAAAAAATCCCAGCCCAATCCACATTGAGTCTATAGTCTGTTATTAGCCCAAAAGTCTGATGATAGTCCATAAATCACAGTGTAGGCACACGAAGCACATGCAATGATGAAAAAATGCAGGAAGATAACTGGTCAGTGGGTGCAAAGTCTTGTGGATTCAGTGGCTGGGGAAGCATTTGCAGAGCTCCCTCAAGTCTCAGTGTGGCTGTACTAGGCTTGTCAATAGGAATGTAAAAGCAGAGTGAGAGATGATGTTCCCAGGACCCTCCTTATCAATGGCCACACTCATAGGGCGGTATCATCAGGATGGTAGGCTAGACCTGAATGCCAGGCTAGACTCCACCCCTTCACTCTATTTATCAAGTTGACATGAGATTATGTGACTATCACATATTGTCAACTGACCAAGTGTCAAGTTCAATCCAGGATAATCAAGATTACAATGGTCTCTGACTGATATTAAGACTCTTTGAAACTTTTGCTGTGGGTATGCAGATGGTTTTGGGGTTCCCATGGTCTCCCCATAGCCCTTCACAAATTGGGTGCTTAAAATTTTTGCTATCATGCTTTTCTCCTCATTATATTCATATTTTGTTATTGTCATCTTTGAACCATACAAGCTGTGTGCTTCTGTGTGGACTTAGTTGAGTCCTTGCACAGATGGAATCTGCTTACTTGAATATGAGACCCCAGACTATATTCTGATAGGCAGGCACCATCTGTGTTCTTCACCCCAGTTCATTGTGGCACCTAATATTTAGTGATTATCTCATGAAAGTGAGTATTAAGCAGGGCCATGATGTCAGAGCTGATTATTCTTAAATTTAAACTAGGATTTAATGAGAGTCCCAAATCCATTCCTGAATCTATGCTTCTATTTATTTATTTTAATTTACTCTGACTTGGGCACACTAAAACATATATCACATCACTCAAATGTTCAATCAGGGTGTGATAATTTGGGTTTATTTTGCCAACTGACCAAGAGACATGTGTGGGATTAATTGAAGTGTAGAGAGATAAATGATTCAGTGAGACTCATATTTATGGTTCTTTGGTCTCTTGCACTCTGATAGTTGAACCAGGGTGCAGCTGCCTTAGCCAGTTCTCTACTTCAGCTGTAAGGCTCACTTCCTATGAGACATTCCTGAGGAGAAACCACATGGACCTACCCTGATGTAGTCCTGGTGCTGGAGTAGCTGCATGGAGACCCTGCCAGTGCTGAGATGCTTATATGATCAGTGGTTTGACTTTCTTCCTCCATTCTGCATTATTGCATATGTTTTGCAAGTTTGAAGAGGACTTTGTAGATTGGTGTCAGACTTATGGGCCAGTGTTGGACTTACAGAATTAGAATGGACTGGGTTGATATGCTTTCTTAATGTACACCTGCCTTTTAAATAAAACTATTTCTTATATGTATATACATTTCTATGGATTTGTTTCTTGAGTCCACCCAAGCTAGCACATGTCAAACATAATTATACAATTGCTTCCATAATCAGTCTCCAAACATACTTTTCCTTCCTGGATATGTTAGTCCAGGTAGACTAGAGAAACAAATTCATAGACAAGCATGTGGATGTAAGGGAAAGGTTTATATCCAAGAGGAATAGAACATTGAGAAAGCATTCCAACCCTGTCCAGTCCAAGGTCACAAGCTCAATGTTAGCCCATATATTCAACACCATTCCATAAAGTCCCTTTTTGACTCACAAAGTCATAGGTCAGTGAGTGCAGAGTCTTGTGTGTCTAGTGGTGGTAGAAGCAGCTAAAGCATCTCAGCTCTGGCGGTCTCCGTGGCTCCTCTGGCTTCAGAGGTCTGCTTCCATCAGGGTCAGGCCATGTGGCTTCTCCTCTGGCTCCTCCAGTTCTTCAGACGCTGCCATCTTGTCTTGTTAGTTGAGCGTCTCCCAACAGCAAAGGAGATGCTCTCGCATCTCCACAAGGGAAATATCATGAGACTTCCCAGAATTCTCAGAGAAAGCCATGCCCACAGAGGTCTCATTGGCTATCTCCAGATTGACAGGCTAGACTTCATCCCCAGTCTTCCAATCATGAAACTGACATCAAGTATATGACTGCCACACTGGACTTCTTCACATCATTGCCCTCTAACTTCCTCTACTCCTCTATATGTCTCTTTCCCTCAAACCTTTGTGATAATTTTCCCTATAGCCTCAGTGTCCCTGAGTTTGAGTTACCTCAAAACGAAGAAACAAATAACACTCATCAAAAGAGTGACTGTAATGGTGCTTTACCTATGAAATATATCCCAATAAGAACCAGCATAAGCAGAAAATAACAGAATGGTCATCACAGGGTTACCAGAATAATATGGATCCTAATACCACATGCTAGGCAAGAATTTAGATTATATTTTGTAACTCTTTGATAAATTGCCTTGTAACTATTGGTTTTGTTTTGTTTGTTTTTCTTGGGGGGGGGGCATCACTGCCCTCTGGTGGGAATGGGAGGTCCAACCTTATTTCTGGAGAGCTGCTGCTGGATTTGAACCTCCAAGCCAGTGGGCCACAGTCCTGAACTCAACCACTACGTCACAGAGGTTCAGCCCCATAACTATCAGTTTTAAAATAGGAAAAGTTTCTACCTAATTTGTAGTAATTTAAATAAAGGTAGATTATTTTTGACAGCAGCAAGAGAGAAGGAGTTCATCACATAAAAAGGGGGCAGCATTGTGATAAACAGTTGACTCTTTCTCAGAAATGATGGAAGCCAAAAGAACGCTGTGAAGTTCTGAATGAAGGAAAAAAATAGGTTTTTATTCTGTTTGTTTTAAATAAATATAACTAGTATACATTCATATATCATGGTTGGATGGTTGGGACCAATATGTTTTGTTATAATGCAAAACCACTTTAAAGTCTAGCTTTATTAAATGTATAACTTCTTGGACTTAGGAGAAGTCAGAAATCCTCACTAAAACTTAAGTTTCATTCTCTGTTCAGTATTGTGATGGGCTCCCTGCCATAAAGCCAATGCCTAGTCATAGTGACCCTGTAGGTCAGGGTAGAATTGCCCCTGTGAGTTTCCGAGGTTGGAACTCTACCAGAGGAGAAAGACCCATCTTTCTCCCGAGGAGTGGCTGGGGGTTTTGAAACGATACCCTTGCTGTGAGCAGCCCAACATATAGCCAACCACCACACCACCAGGGCTCCTTTGAAAGGTCTCAGCTGTAAACAAGGAAGCTTTCCATGACTCCAAGTCAGTCTAAGCCATAAGCTTCCTTCCTGGGGCTTGCTATTTTGCCTTTTATGGTATAATTTTTCCTCCACCATAATTCTCTGACAATTGTGTTCTAAATATGAAATCAATTCTGTTGTACTTTGTGAAAATGGGTGTTCTTTCATTTCAGTTACCAGGCAAATGTGTTATTTATAATGGGACGTCTGTGGCTTTATTCTGCAGATTTTGGAAGGTTTACTGTGCTGTTTAGTTTTCAAGGAAAATGGTATTGAGTCTCAGAACAAACTAAATTAACTGCCCTTAATTTGATTCTGACTTTCAGTGACCCTATAGGACAGGGTGAAACTGTTCCTGTGGGTTTTGGAGACAGTAATTTTTTATGGGATTAGAAAGCCTCGTCTTTATTACAAAGGTCATAATTAGCCTCTCCTATCCTTACCTTCTTTGTCAGAAAGTCTTTAGACTGAGTGACATCATAGAATTATAAATAGGAAATTATGTCACTCTTTGTTGCTTTTAAAATTGAGCAGTCTTCATTATTCTGTAAGATTGCAAATATGCTAAACTTGCCTCAGCTATTGTAGTGACAGGACTTTAACTAGTTCATCTAAAGAATCATAGCGTTTTTTAAATGAGTGGTTAATTTTTAGGAGTGGAGGTTAATTTTAGGATAGACAAAGGTGTGGTAGATTTTTAACAGGATTATGCTCAGAAAATACAATTTTAAACATTTGTTCTATATATTAAAGCAATTCCAATGCATTGGTAATTAATTTTTGCACACTTCTCATAAAGCATTCATATCAAAAATAAATAAAAATCATTGGATAAATATTTTCATTTAAAGCTGACTTTCTAGGCTCCCCTACAATCTTTATAAGACTTCAGGTAGAGATTTTTTTCCTATGCTTGAAAACCAGTTTTATGATAGCTAATACATGACTAACTACAACTAGATTTGAATCACATCTCATCTATTAGCCCAAATGTTAAAATGCAGTTAATTCTGGGACACACTTTTTATGTGGAAAAAAAAACAGATACCAAAACACAGATCTCATAATGTGATTGTACCGTTTGTATAGGTGATTTATTTGAAACACAAAACCCAGTACCTGAAGCCCAACCCACTCCTATGGGGTTGATTCTGACTGACGGAGAGCTCGTGGGACAGAGTAGACCTGCTGCCTGTGCGTCCTTGTTTACACACTCAACAGAATCAGACAGCCTCATCCTTCTCCAGTGAAATAACTGGTGGATTTGAACTGCTGATCTTGTGGAAGCGGTCCAGTGCTTTTACCCACTACAGCATGAGGGCCTTCTACCAGTCTACTCTCTATAGCCCTCAGTTTACTGCTTTTCCAAATAATAAAGACAGAGTGAGATAAAAATCCCCCATATAAAGAAATATAGTTGGATGTTTGACCTAAATATAAAATTTGACCTAAAATTTCTACAGATGCTTTTATATTAATGAAGTACCATATACACCCAAGTATAACCCAACCCGAATATAAGTCGAGGCACCTAATTTTACCACAAAACTGAATTAAACATGTTCTAAAAATCTCAGTTTGTCTGAGCCCCGGTGGCATAGTGGTTGTGCCCGAGACTGTGGCCCACTGGGATGGAGGTTCAATTCCAGCAGCGGCTCCACAGGAGCAAAGGCTGGGCCTCCTACTCCCACCACCAGAGAGCAGTGATGCCCCCAAAAGAACAACAACAAAAAATACTCAGCTTATACAGGAGTATATATGATACTCACTGTCAAAGATTAACACACAGACTCATTTCTGGGGTTCTTGGTATTGTATTTGCTTATCAATCTATGTTTATTTACCCA
>PVJH01040231.1:0-15836 GCA_004026705.1 Nesogale talazaci
AAAAAAAAAAATTATAACACAACGTGTAAAGATTAGGATTCTAGGGCTGAGCTCTGGTGGCGTAGTGGTTGTGCGCGGGACTGCGGCCCACTGGGACGGAGGTTCAATTCCAGCAGTGGGACTGGGCCTCCTACTCCCACCGCCAGAGAGCAGTGATGCCCTCCCCTAAACAAAAAAATTAGGATTCTATGGGCAAACTCTTGAACGAGACAGGAAGCATCAAAAGAATACAGTCACGGGCTGAGCCCTGGTGGCATAGTGGTTGTGCGCAGGACTGCGGCCCACAGGGTTAGGGGTTCAAATCCAGCAGTGGGGCTGGGCCTCCTACTCCCACCGCCAGAGAGCAGTGATGCCAAAAAAGAAAAAAAAAAAAGATGGGAAAGAATACAGTCATTAGGCTGAGCCCTGGTGGCGTAGTGGTTGTGTGTGGGACTGCGGCCCACAGGGTTAGGGGTTCAAATCCAGCAGCAGCTCTCCAGGAGCAAGGCTGGGTCGCCTCCTACTCCCACCAGGAGGCAGTGATGCCCACAAAAAAAAAAAAAAAAGAATACAGTCACTGTACTAAAAGCAATTGGTTGCTGTTCAATTATTTTGGGAGCTGGCATAGAACAAAAACCAATAGTAAGAAAAGATTATGGTACACAAAAGGTATTGGTGAAAATTAAGCCTTTACAAATTGGCAAAATACCAAGTGAAATATTTCAATAAATAGTTGCAGTGCTGGACAGGCACATTTGTCTACTTATGCCAAGAGCTACTTGGCCAATGGCCTAGAAGGGATGGTATAGCCTGTTATAAAAGGTGATCCAGTAGAATGCAGCAATTCGAACAATGTTACTGATATCACATGCAAGTAAAATGTTACTGAAGGTAATTAAAAAATGGTTACTCTAATATATCCACAGGAAGCTGTCAGAAATGAAAGCTGGAATTAAGATGATCATTACTGATCATTTGGGTTTTGGTTGCAAAGTGGAAAGATGCTTACCTGTGTTTCATTGGCAATTTAAAGGCATTTTGATTATGTGGATCATGACATATTATAAATCACACTGCAAAAATGGGAATCCCAGAACTCTTAACAGTGTTCGGGTGGAGCCCTGGTGGCCTAAGTGGTTGAGAGCGGGACTGTAGCCTGCAGGCTTGGCAGTTCAAATCCAGCGGTGGCTCTCAGGAGCAGCACTGGGTAGCACCCACGACCACCAGATGCAGTGATGCCCCCTCCTCCCCCCAAAAAACCAGTGTTCCTGCAGAACTCTACATAAATCAAGAGACAGCTATTCAAACAGAACAAGGGGATACTGCATGGTTTAAAATCCGGAAAAGTGGGGCTGGTGGTGTAGTGGTTGTGCGTGGGACTGCGGCCCATTGGGATGGAGGTTCAATTCCAGCTCCACAGGAGCAAAGGCTGGGCCTCCTACTCCCTCCCAAAAACAAACCAAAAAACAAAAAAACAAAAAAAATTAGGGCAAGTGTGTATCACAGTTAAACATTTTCACTATACTTGTTCAATCTGCACCCTGAGCAAATAACTCGAGAAGCAAGATCACATGAAGAATATCAGGATTGAAAGAAGACTCATCAACAACCCGTGTCACAGATGACACACTCTTGCTTGCTGAAAGTAAAGAAGACGAAGTAATTACTGATGAAAAATCAAACACTGTGGCTTTCAGTAGGTTATACTTCCAATATAAAGAAAATGAATCTCGGCTGAGCCCTGGTGGAATAAGTGGTTGAGTGCGGGACTGCGGCCCGCGGGCTTGGCGGTTCAAATCCAACTGCGGCTCTCAGGAGCAGTGCTGGGTAGCTTCCATGACCACCAGAGGACAATGATGCCCCCCTCCCCCAAGTCAATACTTTCCACCTCACATCGCAAATTATTTACCAAGAAGGCATGTGTGTAGTTTACATCCAATTTTTAATTTTACCAAAAAAGGCAGATCATAAATCCTGTTGAAATGCCAAATTCTATTTATAGGAAAGATTGAAGAGTCTTTTTCTGCAAATAAAAACAGCAAAAAGAAAGAAAGAAGTGAGGAGTGCTTGTGTGTGCTCAATTATATCGTGGCTAAGACCCAAACTAGAATATTCTCAGCAGACACAGACCACAAACAGAACAGCGAAGGTAATTTTATCAGTGTCCTTAAAGTCCCCTGCTTTAAAATTGCCTGTGGAGAGTTCAACAATGCATCTAGTGCTTTCTGTTGTAAATTAATACTGAGTGTGAGAAAGAACTAAAATTTTTTTTCTCAATCACACACCCAACACACACTTAAGAGAATTAAACTACCTTGGTGTCCGTATTTCCAAACTTACACAATTAGTGGTTTGCATTCTGACAGCTACCAGTTTGATTATAACCATCAATTATTCAGACTTAATTTAGTACTGTAATTCATAATAAAGTAGAACTAACAACTGGGGAATCAATGGATTGCATAATGCTTTTTAACCTTGCATTGTCATATCAAATTTTGACTTATTCAAGTAACTATGAGTAGTGCAGGCGTCTGCTTTAACATCCTTCTCTCCATCAATCCAACCCCCACCCACCCTCCACTCCCAGAGAGTGCCATGACCTACTTTGGGAAACATTGTTCTAGTGCCCACAGTCCTTTAATAATTCCCTACTTACTAATCTGGAGGAAAGATTTCCTTACATTCCTGCAAAAGTCTGCATAACCAGCTCCTGCCTGCCTCCCCAGCTTACTTTGCTAATGCTATCTTCCATTCTGGCCATTTCATGTCTTCCCACTCTCAACCATGCCAAGTTTCTGGCCTCACAATCATCCTTGTCTCTCATAAAGATACTCAGTCTCTCCCAGAAGGTCCTTTTAGGACTGCAGTAGTAATCACATTTTGGGGGGACAGAGTCTAGAATGTAGCCCAGGGGTGCTCAATATGTTGGCCACCATTGACTTACCTCTTAATTCTAACCCTAAAACTAGTCCTAACTCTAACAGCAACCCTCACTCCAGGATTTTTGTAATGCCATGTGATCTAACCACACTACACTTGTGACCAACTCATAGATTGCAATTGCTTACTGAGCACCCCCGATGTAACCAGTCTGGATTAAATTTTATACAAGTAGCAGTATAGCCTATTCTACATACCAGTTCAATGGTTCTCAAAATGATAGGCAAAAAGTCAAGGAGGTTGTGCCCATCCATAAAGGCCCACCAATGTGGTAGCCAAGTCCACAAAGGGACTGTCCTGAGATTGGGCATGTGCTAGAAGGCTATGAGGACAGAGGCCATAGGAACTAGTTATCTCTCTCTCTCTCTCTAATTCCTAATGGGTGAGGTAGGAACCAGTTATACGATACATATACCAGAGCACATCCACTAGCAGACAACGGTGCCCTCTAAGTGGATGTGGTGGAGACCAGTGGGGGCAGGGGCAGGATATAAAAGATAAAGAAGTTAACAACTACAATTTCCAGGGATGACCCATTTTTAATCTGTGAATGTATCATCAAAAAACTTTACTTTCACCCATGAAAGCTTACTTTCACTTACTATCCTGCTGCTGCTGTGTGAATTCTTTCCCTCTGAGAAGCAGGAACCAAGGAACAACATCTCAAAACCTAACAGCACTTCTGCAGCTTTCTACATCTCAGTCACTGGAACAACACTTTTCACATCAATTATTATCCCAATTGTGGTTATTGGCAGGTATTTTCTTGGAAATTAGAATCACTTCAAGTAAAACTGATAACATTCTGGTTCTCAATGAGAATTTCGGAAAATTCATTCATGATGAATTGAACCACTTTTCAATACTTGAAACTTAAAAAGACTGCTAGTGATATTAGCATCTGACTTAAGGAAATAAAAATTGTATACTGAAATAAGTCAACAAGTGAAGATCTGCGTTAACAGCGAACCAGTATTTCCCAAGGGACAAATGCATGATGTTAGTAATAAAAAAACCAGGCACAAATAAGAGTACATTCAAAGTACAAAACAGGCCAATGGAACTTCCTAGAATATGAATCGCTCACTGAGGTGATTTCATTTCATGAGGCAACTAAGACCCCACCACTTGAAAGCTTTGCAGAGTATCAAAAAATAACATTCACAATAATCCGAAAAAAAAAAACCAAAAAACTATTAGGTTATTTCTCCTTTTCCAAGCATACCTGTATAAGGATCTTTTCTTCACACTATTCATCTAAAATAATGTATTTTGACAGAATGATTGCAGCACACACGAGAATTCAGTTGCTTTTTGTCATATATTTCTTTAGGCTCTGTTTTTTCTTTTTCGCATCACTGCCCTGGTGGAATAGGAAGCCCAGCCTTGCTCCTGGAGATCTGCTACTGGATTTGAACCGCCAACCCTGTGGGCCGCAGTCCCGCACTCAACCACTGCACCACCTGGGCTCGCTTTTTGTCATATATTTCAAAGTAAAATTGTAAAACATTCTATCAAAATACCTGTAGCTTTTTGTGTAGCAGAAAATGACAAGCTAATTCTAAATTTCACATGGAAATGCAAGGGACCCGGATCAATCAAAGTTATCACAGGAAAGAATAAAGTTGAAGGCTTCACGTTTACCAATTCCAAAACGTACCATAAATCTGTGTGTAAGCAAGTTTGTGGTATTAGTATAAAGCTAGAAATACAGATAAAAAGTAAAGTCTAGGGGCTGAGCCCTGGTGGCGTAAGTGGTTGAATGCGGGACTGCAGCCAGCGGGCTTGGCGGTTCAAATCCAGCGGCGACTCTCAGGAGCAGCACTGGGTGGCGCCCACGACCACCAGAGGCAGTGATGCCCACCAAAAACAAACAAACAAACAAAAAAACCATAAAAAAAAAAGTAAAGTCTAGAACTAAATCCATACATTTCTAGTCTGAACAAGTGTGTCAAGACAACTTAGTGAAAAAAGCCATTTAAACAAATGGTACTATAAGAACTTGATATCCACATGCAAAAGAATTTAGTGCAAAAATAAAGTATAGTTCAGGCATAAATGTAAGAGATGAAAGTGATTTTGGAAAGAATGTACATTTCCATGACACTAACACTAGACTTTAGAGTCACACAGATAGAATTATATCCATTTCAGAATTAGTACGAGTGCCAACATCTCTATAGCCAGTCATTTTTTGGGGGGGGGGGGGCGTATCAGTGCCCTCTGGTGGTCGTGGGAGCTACCCAGCCTTGCTCCTGGCAAGCCACCCCTGGATTTGAACCACCTAGCCCATGGACCACAGTCCTGCACTCAACCACTGTGCCACCGGGGCTCAGCCCTAGCCAGTCAATTTTGTTACATGGCATACAAAACCAAGAAAGCAACATCAAACAAAACAGGCCTACAGCTTCAGATATGGCAAATCCCAGGGCAGCATCTGAAAACACATTAACCAACGAGGCTTCCACAGACTGTTCCACTATCAGCACCAGAACCAGCCACTTCTCCTATTGCAGCATCCGCACCAATATAACTTGGCAGTATTTCAATGTCACTGCTGACCGCACTGGTCTGAAACTCCATTTGGATTAGTGGTGACACACCAGCCGGTGCCCCATTAAACACTGCTAAGTCCTTACTCTCCAGTTCTAGACTCTGGTCCAAACACTCTGATGCAGAAATTGATCTGTGTACAGCACTGGATGCAGCTAAAATCAGAGAGGGGATGCAGGTAAACCTGGTGAACACCTTAGGTCTTCGGGGAGGCTAGAAGACTTGGATGACAGAGACTGTGGGCTCCTCTGCTGCTTCCTTGTTGGTTTCTGGGGAAGCAACAGAGGTCGAAAGCTACTTACTATTCTTTTCCAAACCATTCCATTACCATTTCCTCTCCTCCCTCTACCCCACACCCCAGCCCATGATATCCTAGCCAAATCTTAAATTGGACTACTAATCTGAAGTTCAAAGTTCAAACTCACTAGCTAGTTTATTCAAAGGAAGAAAAATGAAACTATATGTTCTTATATTTGGTCTCAGACCCTCCAAATAGAGTCATCAGAATTAAATCGGTGGTGGTGCAGAAAACAAGCGTACCACTTAGAGTACTTGTCTACAGCCATCCACAAGAATCAGACACATGCTTAACCCCAAGGCAGGCTTGGAATAAATCCACATGCGTATGAACTAGAATCCTAGTAGCAATACCCAATTACTTTAAGTTCATGTATTATTTCACAAAATGGGTACAGGATTTGAATGTATTCTCCAAAAACAACATACATGAAAAGCTGTTCAATATCATTGGTCATCAGAGAATGGAGATCAAAACAATCTCACACCCACAAGGATGGCTAAAATTAAAAAGATATAACAGAATATGAGTGAGGGCCTGGATAAACTAGATGCCTCATCCTGTTTTGGTGGATATAAAATGGTGCAACCAGTTTGATCCACAGGTGTACAGTTCCTCAAAAAGGCCAAAATATGAAAGGGGGGAAGAGGGAGAGACCACCAAATATCCATCAACTGAATCAATTTACAAAATAGGATATTACTAGAAAGGGGGAAAAAAAGAAAATGAAGTACTGATATTTAAACTCTGGAGGAAACTGTTAAATACATTCTAAGAGAAAGAAACCAGCCCTCAAAGGCATCAAGACTTCATTTCTATGAAAGGTAGAGAGTACTCTCCCCAGAGAAACAGACAAGATTACTGGTTACCAAATACTGGCTCCTTTTGCGAGTGAAGTTAAGTATGTAAGGCTATAACCCACACAGAGAACAAATGAGCATTTAGCGCTGGTGATTCATTTAACTACAAATGTAAGCTCTGATTAATTTCTTGTACTTAACAATGAATCAAACGGAAAACTGTTGAGTACTTTCACGCATTAATACAAAGTGGTCACAACAGGAGACAGGAGCGTCTTCATCAAAAGTGTACACGTGAAAATGCTATTAAGCACTTGGATATGTAATTTTACCTACTGCAGAATTTTACACATGGCAAATGATGTTTGGGGTTTTTCTATGAAATGTGCCAGAAAAAGACAAGACAATTGAAAAACAGACAGTAAATCAGAATACAGTTTGTGCTGTATTGGGTATTAAATAGTTAATGAAGTCTTTGAATCAAAGATAACATCCTTACTAAAACATTTTGACAAAGTAGTCATTTTTTTTGCTAAGTTGACTGTTACCAAAGTCCTACATAGTTATTTCATTTCTCCCTCTTAGACTATTTCATATTCCTATGATCCTTTTCTTTTCCCTTTTCTTGTCTCAGAGACTTGTGCGTGGCAAATAGCTTTTTAAGTGTCATCTAACGGTAAAGTAGATCAAAGTTTCTGTGATAAGATATCAGCAAGAGATGTTATCAGATTTTATTTGAAGATAGTTCTATCTGACACAACTTTAATTTAATTAAGTTCAGATACCTCCTACCATAGGGCTATGTGGTTGTACTGCACACAGTAGAATGAATGTGAGGAGAGTACACTTGACGCCAGCAAACAATTAATACACAACATTCCCTGAAAAGCCAGATGGGAGATAGCGGTAGTGTGTTCTTAAAAACTCTTATGTTATATAAACCATGAAAATTACTTTAGAGGGGCTTAGCCCTGGTGGCGTAGTGGTTGAGTGCAGGACTGCAGCCCACGGGCTTGGCAGTACAAATCCAGCAGCAGCTTTCCTGGAGCAAGGCTGGGTAGCTCCCACGACCACCAGAGGGCAGTGATGCCCCCCAAAAGAAAACTACTTTAGAAAAGGAGTTGGGTAAATAGCATGAGAATTATTCATACATATTTATCTATTGGTAGTTCAGTGTTTAAAAAAGACACAAGGAAAAAGTATTAAACCCAACACAACACTTAGTAGTCACCTAAAAGTTAAAAATTAATGACATAATGAAGTCACAATGACCATTCTACTAGCCAACATGGCATATGACGATGCTATGTTAAAACAGTAGTTTCTAGCTGAGCCACATGGAGCCCTGATGGTGTAATACAGCTGTTCTCAACCTGTGCGTTGCGACCCCTTTTGTGTGGGGGGGGGTTGGTTGGTTGGATGACCCTTTCACAGGGGTCACCCGATTCATAACAGTAGCAAATTACAGTTATGAAGTAGCAACAAAAATAATGTGACCTGTTGAGGGGAGTCACCACATGAAGCACTGCATTAAAGGGAAGGTTGAGAACCACTGGCATCTAGGTGAAGTGTTGGGCTGTCAACTGTAAGGTCTGCAGTTCAAAACCGGCTGTTCTGTGGGGGAGGGCCGAGGCTGTCTCCGCCAGCAGAGTGAGCGTCTCAGAACCCCCCGGGCGGTTCTGCACTGTCCTGTGGGGCCGCACTGAGTCGGCATCTACTGGCGGGAAATGATTAGAGGAGAGCCACTGTCTGCAGCTCTTCTCTCTGTCACTCACTGCAACCCTGAAGGACGGGGCGGAACTGCCTCTGCAGACGGTGACTCTCTGTGGGAGAAGAAAGCCCGGTCTTCCTCCCTGAGAGCTGCAGTGGGTTCCCCACCAGTTTCTTTAGTGGGAGAGAGATGATTTAGAAGGCGCCTTGGTGGGGGTTGTGGGTGATGTATTGGGCGATGCACTGCTGCTCCATGGGATAAGAAGATGGCTTTCTGCTCCCATGAAGATGCGAAGCTCTGGACACCTGCAGGGGTGGTTCTACTCTGTGGTGCAGGGTCTTTATGCGCTGGAATCAACCAAATGGCGGTGAGTCAGAATGCAAGCAAGCAATTTAAAAGTTGAACCTTATCATCAACTTTAATGATCAATACACTTAGACATAGAAACAGAGAAGCAGAATCTAAAAAGATGACCTATCAAGGTCATAGGAAACTTATCCTGGACCCCTCTGAAGAGTAATTTAGTACAGTGCTAAAACAAACAGTAGTTCAAATAACTTTGTGAAAGACAGGAAGCCTGGACATGTAGTGGCTACGCATTGGGCAATGATCCACAAAATAAACAGTTCAAAACCACCAGCTGCTTCTCCAATAGAAAGATGGGTCTTTCTACTCCTGTGAACAATTACTGTACCAGAAACTCACTGGGTGTTTGGGGGGGAGGGGGGAGGGGGGGATGGAGTTCTACCCGGCCCGTCGGCGCAGACTCAACAGCAGAGGGCAGTGAGTTTGGGATTAGAAGAATGCCTACTAGGAGAAAATAAAGCGGAATGGATTTCAACTGGATCTTTACCTGACGAAAATCACCACCTGAAATGTCACGAGCAAAGTAATCAAGTGAAATCTTTAGGTGAAATCTTAGGTTGTTCCAAACCCAAAGCCACTGCCATCCCATTGATTCTCACTCAAGGAGACCCTATGCAGGCTTTCCAGGGCTGTAAATCTTTACGGACCCCTATCTTTCTTCCACCACAGTAGCTGGTGGGTTTGAACTGCTGACTATGTACTTAGTAGGCCAGCATTTACCTTGACAGAGTCACCAGGGCTTCTCAGGTAGTGTGAATCAGGAAGTCTAGATAAATGCTACCTGTAACTCCATCTGGGGAGATTGGGGTGGTAGTGGTAGAGGGAGGTGTACCACGGCAGTGGTGGTGCAGTAGAATTCTTGCCTTCCGGGTAGAAGACGGGAGTCAATTCCCGGGTCATGGCACCTTGTGCAGCAATCACCAATCAATAGGGGGGCTGCCATATTGCTATGACTTGCTGTGGAGCTTCTCGATTACAATGGACTAAAACCAAGCCCACTGCCAGAGAGTTGATGCTGAGTGATACTGACTCTACAGAACAACAGGGCAGGGCGGCCCCTGGGAGTTCCCAAGATTGGAGTAGAAAGCCTTGTCTTTATCCCATGGAGCGCTTGGTGGTTTTAAACTGCTGGCCTTGTGATTCATAGTCCATCGAGTAATCTCTATGCCACTAGAGATAGTAAAAAAATAAAAGCCTGGCCATCTACTTCTCAAAATCACTTAGGGAAGACCCTACTGTTTGAAACCAATCATGGAGATGGCACAGAGCTGGGCATCACTATCATGTGTACGGGTTGCCAGGAGTGGAGGGGTGATTTGTCAACACCCCAAAACAGCCTTAAGTTACTCCGTACTATGTCCTGGGAGCCCTGGTTGCAGTGGTCAAGCATTTGGCAGCTGATGTAAAGATAGCTGTTCAAGGGCTGAGCCCCAGTGGCGTAGTGGTTGTGCGCGGGACTGCGGCCCACTAGGACGGAGGTTCAATTCCAGCAGTGGGGCTGGGCCTCCTACTCCCACCACCGGAGAGCAGTGATGCCCCCCCCCCAAAAAAAAGATAGCTGTTCAAGCCCACCAGCTTGCTCGTGGGACCAAACTATGGTGGCTTGCTTCCATAAAGAACAAGAGCTACAGTCTCGGAAACATCATGGGGCAGTTTTACCCAGACCTGCAGGGTTGTTATGAATTGCAATCAACTCATGACATCGTGTTTGGTCATGGTCTGGGTGGCAGAAATGGTTACGCACTCAATGACGGGGCCAAAGCAATTCCAACGCACCTGAGGCAGTTCAGAAGACACTCTGGTAAGTTCATAGTCATGAAAACCCGTGACGCAGTTCTATTCTGCGCGTATGTGGCCCCCCTGAACTAGAAATTAACTCCACAGCAACCAATAAGATAGGACACAGACATCACAGGCGTGGGGCTGCATGCCTTCCTGCAACTTTCTTCAGTTGCTGGATTCTGCCCTCGTCTTGGGTGTTTAGTAAGGATTGCTGTACAAGAGAACCATGTCCATGGCCATTTGTCGATTCTTCTTTCAAGGCTGATGCCTCTTTGGAGATGGTGCTGCAATGAACATTTTGGGGAACAGCAGCAAGCTCAGCAACAACGCTCAGGAAGGAACAGAGGTGGATGGGACGCCTCACACCAGCGGCACTCTCATGTCATCCTCCAGCTACGCCGTTTCCCAAACCCGCACCAGGGTGGGGGCAGCAGAGATGGAGAGAAGTCATCGGTAGGTTCTTTTCAGTTTGGAGCCTCAGCCAGCAGTACCACAGGGAGGTAGTCTGTTGAATTAAATTCCTATCACTTAGTACCGATGAGCAGAAAGGTGAAAAGAAACTTTTGCAAGGAATTGTGGGTAAGATATGGAAGTTTGTGGATCTCCCAAGCAGTGGATGTTTTCTGTTTATTCACCAGAGAAAGATAAATCTAATATTTCAGGCACATATTGCAATAAAATTTTTGACAAGGACATCCAAAAACTTGTATTAAAGTTTTCTTGATGGGATAAAAAAAAAAAAAACATGGGAAAAGTTTTAAAAGAATAAACAAAAACACACACACAAGGAATTTAGTAAGAAGATAAAAACCTTAAAGAAAGAAGCAACTAGTAATTCCAAAGCTTAATAATAACAACAGAAAAGTGCCTTAGAGGATGAAGTAGAACGGAAACCATGAAAGGAAGAATCAGTGAACCAGAAGACAAAGATTCTGAGACTACTCAGTTTGAAGACCAAGTGGAAAAAATTAACTGGGCATAAGGGCTCTGTGGGACACTAACAAATACACATAAGAATTCCAGAAGAAGACGAAAGAAAAGAAGTCTGTAAGATATTTTTAAAGAAATAATCATAGAAAATTTCCCAAATCTGGAAGATGAGAGTATCATCCAAGATGCTCAATAGAATCCATATAGCTAAGATCTTAAGAGAAACACCTGAGACACATAATTGAACCTGCCAGTAAAAAGATGAATTTTTGGGAGTAGCAAGAGCTAAGGGAGATGTCACTTACAAATGAGCACCAAGAAGATTAAATGTTTATTTCTCACTAGTAACTATGCAGGCAAAAGGGCAATGGGGTTACACTTACAAAGCCTTGAAAGAAAGTAAATATTATCCATAAATAATTTACCCAACAAAACTATCATTCAAAAATAAGGGTGAAATTAGGAATTTCCCAGATAAACAGAAATTAAGGGCATTTGTAGCTACCAAACTAGCCATGCAACAAATATTAAAGGGAGTTCTCTAGAAAGAAAACATGATCTCACCCCAGCAATCCAAAGTGAATACATGTAAGAAAATAAAACGGAGATGACTGATAGAGATAAGAAAACTTTCAGCTGCTAAAGAGAATCTACCATATATACTCAAGTATAAACTGAATTTTTCCAGTACATGTTTTCTCCAATGATTTTTTTGGGGGTTCTTACAGCTCTTATAACATTCCATACATCATTTGTATCAGCACATTTGTATACATGTTGCCATCCTCATTTCCGAATATTTTCTACTTAATCCCTTGGTATAAGCTCCTTTCTCCCTCCTCCCACCCCCACTTTTGGGGGTATTTCCAATACATTTTTTTTATGCAGTTTTGGGGGTAAAATTAGGTGCCACGCTGAGCCCCGCAGACTTGGCAGTTCAAATCCAGCAGCGGCTCTCAGGAGCACCGTTGGGTAGCTCCCACCACCAGAGGGCAGTGATGCCAAAAACAAACAAACAAAAAATTAGGTGCCACAGCAGATATTCAGGTTGGCTTATACTCGAGTACATGTGGTAAGTGATTTGGTAATAAAAATTATGCAAATACTAACAACAAAGGAAAAAATACATTCCTAAAAAGAACTCAGCTTTGAAGGTAAAGAACAAAGAAGCCATCAATCTCACCAGAAGAGGGGTGTAGGGAATGTTTAGTAAAATGTTTGAAGTAAATTCTCTATTGACAATTGATTGCAGTGAATATAAATGGATTAAATATTCTAGTCAAGAAACAGTAGTAGACCAGACTACAAGTATGATGCGTCTATTTGACAAGGGGCACACCTTACGCACAGGTACATAGATTTCCCCCCCAATTATTTTATTGGGGGCTCTTACAGCTCTTACAACATTCAATACATCATTTGTATCAAGCTTATTTGTACACATATTACCATATTCATTTCAAAATATTTTCCACTTGAGCCCTTGGTATAAGCTCCTCCTTCTTAAAATGAATCATTTTATTGGGGGCTACATAGATAGATTAAAGTGGTGATAGAGACACCCGACACAAGTAAGTAATAGTATGCAAACTAGGAGTGGCAATGCTAATATATGACAATGAGTTTTAAGTGAAAATTTATTACGCGACCGAAGGACAGAACTATGCACCACTTTTTAATGATGGATGGAACAGTTTTATTTGTTTTTGTTTTTTTTTCTTGAGTATCACTGCTCTCCGGCGGTGGGAGTAGGAGGCCCAGCCCCACTGCTGGAATTGAACCTCCGTCCCAGTGGGCCGCAGTCCCGCGCACAACCACTACGCCCCCGGGGCTCAGCCCCGAACAGTTTTAAAAGGGAATAAAGAAAGAAGAGTTGAGGGCTGAGCCCTGGTGGCGTAGTGGTTGTGCGCGGGACTGCGGCCCACTGGGACGGAGGTTCAATTCCAGCAGTGGGGCTGGGCCTCCTACTCCCACCGCGGGAGAGCCGTGATGCCCCCCCCCCCCAAAAAAAAAAGAAACAAGAGTTGCACATTAACCACTTGGACTTAACAGATGTAGTACATACCACTCAACAGTAGCAAAGTACACACACTACTTCATTGCAGATGTTTGCTGGAGGCTATTTTTAGACACAAAGTAAATTTCAGTAAGTTTTAAAAAACTGAAACCTGAAAGCATCTTATCTGACCATAAGAGAATGAAGCCACAAGTCAATAACAAAAAGAACTGGAAAAGCTACATAAATTTATGAAAATAAAAGTATTAAGATTACAATTGGGCTATCAACCAAATCAAAGAACTTCGAATCTAAAGAATGTAGTCAGAGGTAAAAATCATTCATTTTATACACAGCATTTCAGCAGCCTATGTGACAAATTGGGAGGGATTGTTTTCTGTGTTTGCTGCAGACCCACATATGGTTCATTTGCTGAAAACACTTGTGGGATTGAGCTGGGAGCTGGCCTATCCACAATATTCACAAACCACTTTTGTTGAAAGAATGAGTATCAGACTGGTGACGGCTATTTAAACATAGTCATTTGGCAGACACGTTCTCAAACTGCCTGTTACCTCAAGTAAACCACGGGCAGTGTTCACTGACACGATAAAATGTAAATTACTATGCAGAAATCAGCATTATGGAAAATTCTCTCCTGCCACCAGCTTCTCTTCAGTTAAGCTAGATAGTGACATCAACATGTGAACTTTTTGAATGTCACACACCAACATTTAGAAGCAATGCGTATTGCATTACTTGGTGAACAACATCATCCAAATGTTACTAAAAATCCATTTTAAGTGAAAGAGTCCAATCTATTTTAATGCAGCAGTAAATATTACATTATTTAATATTCAAATAGTAAGTGCTAAAATATTTTAATAAAAAAGGTATTGGTGAAACTACCATTTGTCAAGTTTGGTGTTGTATTAAAGAGGTATACTCAGTTACCTGGAATGATATTAAAATCTTTTTCACTCAATTGTTTTAAAGTGAGCTTTCCTGCCCGGGCATTATGTTATTTTAACACCAGTATATGTGGGACCAAATGTACAGTATACACATGAGGTAAGATTGACTTTATGGGGTAATGAATTTGTTAATTGGGGGGGGGGCAAAGGGTTGTATGGCTGCAAGGAGGTAATCAGTATCACTAAATTGTAAAATTAGAAGCTATGTTTTACTATGTATATTCTCAATAAATAAAATAAGGAAGAATCTTCCCTTTTCAAATATACATACACACATATATAAACGACACAGTTCCACTCTTTGTAAGCGAGAGGAAAGAACAAGGAGAAAGCAGCCAGAGCTGTGTAATTTAGGTTGGAGCCCTGTTTCCATATTTGTGTTTGACGAGAGAATGGTTTGCGAACTTTAAAAGCTTTCATTTGATTCAAGGGATGGCTGCAGCTGTTAGGGTTCTCTCTCTCCCATACATGTGTAAAGATTTGGCAACTTATCATACAAGAGTCACCCTATGACTCTTGGCACGACTGATTCTTCACCCATTCTCATGGGTCTGCCCCCACTCCCCTTTCCAAGCACTGAGTGAGAGAGAGAGAGAGAGAGAGAGAGAGAGAGAGAGAGAGAGAGAGGCAGAGACAGAGATAAAAGAATGAGTAAGCACAGCGCAGGGAATCTTGGTCAAAGAGCACCGACACTGGAACCAGGGATGGAAAAAATGGGGTGAGGAAGCAGAACTGAATGCATCCCAAGAGCAGGAAGTTCCTGGCTTTCCGATTGCAGCTATTGTTACTACTTCTTGGCAATCACTAGACTTCCAACTCCACTTTTCTGAGAAACAAAAGGAGGCAAACGTACTGTCTCTAGCTCTCTCTAGGTCACTAGTGCTCAGCGGTAATCAGAAGCATGGTGACTTCCAAGCGCCTTCTAGCTCCTGCTAGGAGACGCTTCCCTTTCTGAAGCCCTGCCTATTCCCCCGACCCAACCACACACGACGTCTGCCCTGCGGAAAAGCAATTGCTGGCAACTACTTAAGATGTTGACACAAGCTTTGTGGAAAAACTAAAAAAAAACTTTCCAATCACTTCAACAGCCTGCTCACCCGTACCTGACCTATTTTCTTTCTTTCTTTTTTTTTTTTTTTCTCTCGAAAAAATATAGGACACGGAAAGCCGGGAGGTGTCTCTGTCATCCTATTTTGGGTGTTGACACTGAGGTTTCTGCCGAGGCGCTCTCTTTATTAGAGACCTTTCCGGTTTCTTCGGTAGGACACTTACCCATGGCAGTCCCATTTCCCTACGTCCCTACTTTCCTTTGGAAGGCCGACCTTCGCCACCGGCAGAAGATGCCGCTTCCTTTGCGAACATGCCCAATACTTTGGGGGAAAATCGGGCCAGGAGATATTGAGGGGAGCTCGCAGCTCAAAGGTTGGAGAGACGGGCGCGATGTCCCCCTTTTGAGAGTCCCTTCCGGCCGGCCGGCACAGGAAAGCATGGAGGGGGTGGGGGG
>PVJH01040232.1:0-15795 GCA_004026705.1 Nesogale talazaci
AAGCTATTGTAGGGAAATAATAAAAATAATAATGGTTCCTGGGGTATAGATTGGGGAAGGGAGAGGATGAAGGAGAGCTGATCTCAAGGAATTCAAGAAAATAGAAAATGTTTTCAAAATGACTGTGGTGGCAATTGTAAACTAATGCTTGATGTAACTGAACTATGGAGTGTTTTATCTGCAAGAGCTCCCAATAAAATAATTTTAAAAAGAAATTTGGAAGACAGTTACCTGACCAATCAACTTAAAGGGATTAATATATGCACCCATTACAAAGATTCTTTGGGACACAGATGGTAGTGAGCAAAATCATTAATACCCCATCTTGTCCTTTTGTCCCTGCCCATACCAGAAATCACTGATCATGTGTCCAGTCTTGCACAACTATCGGGGTGCTCCACATCCTATACTTATTCTTTCCACAGGGACTCTAGAATCCACATAGTAGGTCAACACCTAAGTCAACACAGAGCATCGGTTTTTGAAGGACAGTTCAGAGACTGAAATACAGAATGTGCACCTTCATCTCATTGGTTCCGACACCTACCAGAATGCAAAAGAAAATTCCAGAGCCAGACAAGTTACGCTGAGCTGATTGTGGGTTGCAGAGGCCCTGGCTTAGGGACGACTTAAAATAGCACAAACTCCCTCTTCTGAAGACGCCATGGTTTTCCCTGTGCACATGGCATGGGAGGCCCAGGGGGACCAGGAGCTTTTTATGAATCAGCCAGGTTTGCAGTGTGAATCCCTCACAACAGAGCCCAAACTCTCTCCAAATCAAGCACAGTTATGACAGGCAAGACAAACTCACTGATTGCCATGTTAGTTTTAAAGTAGTTCAGCCACATTCTGATTTGCCTACAGACATCTAAATTAAATATCATTTATAGATATCTAAACTAAGAGTGCAACTGATAACAAGACTATTTCACGTGAAATGTTTGGAAGGGAAGTTTGGCGTGCCTTTCTCTGGTTGGTCAGTTCTCATCAATGTTAAGAAAAGGCTAGGGAAGGAGAGGAAAAAGAACCAATTTAGCAACACAGAGTGGATTCAAGTTTTGCAAGGAAAAAAACAGTTTGTCCCACAGAGGAAGTCAGGCCCTGTGTGTGGGGGTGGAGAGACAGTTGGGAACACAGGAAAAGAGTCCAGTCCTGCAGTGTCAGAGAGGAGGGAGGAGAGGCGAGTAAGAAAGCAGCCCTGAAGAATGAAACCATGAGACACCGAGGAGAGGTGTTGATTTCTTGACTAGGTTGTCCTGAAAATGACCTCGCTATCCATCAGTCTGGGGCAGCCAACAGAAAATCTCTTTGTTTGTGGATTTCATCTGCCAGATAATCGAATGAAAGCACCCCAGGATGCCCTGTGGTTAATTTTCTGTCTGTCTCCTCCTGTCCGTCTATCTCTCTTTTCCACCTTGTCTCCCCTCTGATGACCTGCTTTTCTATCCACAAGCAACATTAGGTGAATCAAAGATGGAGTATCATTTAGTGTACACTAGTCATTAGGGTACAGCATGGATTGATTGCTTTTAAAGCGGAGAAGGATGGCCTCTAGGAGAGCATGGGTTATTTCCTTCTTTTCATTCATGAAATAACCAACATCAATCATAAGTGGACATTGGACAATAATCATGCGTAAAACACTGTGCTAGCTCAGGCCAACAGATAAGTCTCAATTCAGTTCATGCAAACTAGTTAATAAAGCTACGGCCTCTGCTGATGCTTGGGATTCTATACCCTCTCACCTTCTCAAAGACAAGGAACTCAGAATTGTTTCACCTTGTCTGACTTCATTTACCTTTCCCTACTTCTTTGTGCATCACTCCCCACTTTGTGCATACAACCCCACTGATATTTATTTTGCTTAAAAAAAAAAGTCAAGTGAGACAGACCAGTCAAGTTTCAGTGAGGCAGTAATGATATATACAACTTTCCTCCAGTTCCTGAGGGCTTCCTCCCCCTCAACTATCATCATCCCAACTCTACCTTACAAATCCAGCTGGACTGGAGAAGGCACACTGGTAGAGAGGGGAGCTGGAGATATGGGGAACCCAAGACAGATGAGCCCCTGAGGGTCAGTGGTGAGATTGGAGCTACTGCATGGATGGAGAGAAGGTGGGGTAGAGAGACGGAACCAATTGCAAGGATATACACATAACCTCCTATCTGGAGGACACACCTCAAAGGAGTAGACTGGGTGAGAGGTTGGGCAGTGTAAGATATGACAGAACAATAATAATTTATAAAGCATTGAGGGTAGGTGGGGAATGGGACGTGGATATCAGGGGCTCAAGTGGAAGTGGATATTTGGAGAATGATAACAGCAGCAGATATGCAAAGGTGCTTGGCACAGTATGTATTTATGTATTGTAAAAAAAGATGTATGAGCCCCCAATAAAATTATTTTTTTTAAAAAAAAGAAGGAAGAAAAAAAAAATCAAGTCAACAAACCACCAACAAACCAGCAAAGTCCTTTGAACCACACTTTCCCCCAATTCCACTTGGCAGTAGAGTTCTCAGCTCCCCTTAGCAAAGTTCCCGAAATCACACATAGCCTCTGATTTTCCCCTCTCATTCGCTTTCAGGCCCCCTTCAACCAGGTTTCCCCCCCTGAGTTTTGTGTCTCAGTCATCATCTTTCTTGAGATGCCATCAGCTTTGGATAGAGTTTTTATCTCAGTTGACCCCAATACAGCCCTCTGTTCAGCGTCCTTGCTTCTTGCTGTTTGGTTCCTTGGTTTCTGTGGCAGATTCCCTCACATTCTGACCTGTGAAAGGTGGAGAATGGTAGTACTTCCCCTTCTTTTCTCCATTGACACTCTCAGGCAGTCATTTGGCTTTCAATACCAGCTGCATTAGACCCAGATTTTTATCACTAGTTCAAGTCAGACATTCCTCCCAAATCCCACAACAAAAACAAAACTATACACTGCCATGGAGTCACATCAGACTCACAGAAACCATATATATATATATATATATATATACACACACACACACATATACACATACAAACACACTCACGCACATATATATGGTTAACCTAGAGGAAATATATACATATATATGGCTATGGTTTCCACAATGATCTCAAATACTCAATTCTCAGTTGACATATCTGCACAAATGAAGAAAGCACATCTCTAATTCATGATCTTCCGAATTAAACTACTGGTTAAACCAAAATCAAATCACTACCATTGAGTATTTGATGACTCATATCGACCCTAAAGGTGGAAGTACCTCTGTGAGTTTCTGAGGCTCCTTATCATCCACCTTCACAGCAGCTGGTGGTTTCAAACCACTGACCTCACAGATCACAGCCTAACCCTTTGTCCCAAGTTTTCCCTATATCAACCGGTACAAAGTTCATCCTTTCAGTTGCTTACGTTGAAATCCTAGAACCAGACTCCCCATTTTCAACTTCCTCCTGCCTGAATCCACGACATCTATCTGGTAGCTGACCACTTTTTGATATTTGACATTCAAATGTCCAAGCGACCACCAGCTTTATAACAGGTTTTGCTAGATTTTCTTGCTTCTTATCCTGGCATCCCTAAAGTCAGTTCTCTGAGTGATTGTTTTGAAATGTAAGTCAGATCACACTTGCCTTCTCTAATGACTTCTCTTGCTGTGTCAGCCACCGCTCCCGTAAGGGGGATGACTAAAGTTCCAAAATGGCCACACCTCAGCTAGGCAGGCATCCCCACTTTCCTCTAGCTTATTCTTTCACCTCACCAGCACATAGCCAGACCAGACCAGACCCGATAGTCAGGTGTCTAGTAGATGTTTCCTCCTTCCCACTTATCACAAGAAACCAGCAGGTGCTAGTGATCTGGTTTCAGTCAGCTAACAAGTGGATTCAGGTGCTTCATTCCTGGGGCCCATCGTTTCAGTGACCCACCTCTCACACAGTCCTTTGTGATCTGACAGACTCCCATTGTGGATCCTTTCCTGTCCAGCCTACTGCCGCTGGATACAGTACTGATTTCCCAGACTGTAAGTCCCCTTACTGCAAGTAAACTAATTTCAGATTGCTCTAGACCAGTTGTTCAACCATCCTTCCCTTAGGCCTGAGCCCCAACAGCTCCAATACCTGTTTCTGCTACTCATTCAGCTCTTTCCACATCAATCACCTTTCCATTTTTTCCAAAATTCCAAGTTAGCTCCCACCTTGGCACTTTTCCTTTGTTTCAGTTTCCTGAACTGTTCTTCCTCTGAGTCTGTCTAATGATGATTCCTCCACCTCTTGCAATATTTGGCCATTCGCCTTATTAATGAGCCTACCTGATCCATCAATCTACAACTAAAACCTGTACTTCCAGTTTGATAGATTCCCCCTGCATCCTTCCATTTTAAAATGTATCTAGGTAGAATGCTTATGATGTATTACTGTCTATGTTGCTTGATCAGAATGCAAGTTCCTCAGAGGGAGGGGTTGTCTTTTGTTTGGCAGTGGTTTCTGAGCACTTGAACACCACCTGGTATTTAGTCGAACCTCAGTAACCATGTACTAAAGCTATGAAGTCCTATCTTTTAGGAGCTTATATTTCAGTGGCAGAGACAGGCATGATCATGTACCCCCAGAACTTTGAAAATTAAAAAAAGAGAGTCTTAAAAGTTGTGGGTAAAGCATTGGTGAAAGCTTCAGAAGAAACACACACAACTTTGAACTAAACCTTACAGAATGAATAGGTAAGGAGGAAAAACTAGCAGGAAGCCAATGGAAGGCAATTCAAAGCAGAGGTTTTGCCAAAGAAAGGACACAACGTGATACTGTTACACAGTATATTGGTATTAGAAGAGCCAAAAAATAAAAGTCAAGAACTGATACCATATATACTCGAGTATAAGTCAACCTAAATATCAGCTGAGGCTCCTAATGTTGCCACATTTAAGGGAAAATTCAGCTTTTACACAAGTATATATAGTAGTTCGTGTCATCTTTACTTATCACCTTCATTTCCAGCAACCTTGCTTACTACCATCTTTTAGATTTGCTTTTCTGCTTAGATACTTCCTTCTGTACAGTTCCATTTGCTGTCTTCTTGGCTGAGCCAGAGTTCTCAGTGGGTTGGTAGTTAAGACTTTGTACTCTTCCAAGATGTCACCTACCTAACATCATGTAATCACCTGTATAATAGGATCTTTGGTAAGAGGATTAGGGTGGAATCTAACTCTTTACTCGGGTCAGAGTTGTGATGCAATCGAAAATAAATTTCCCCAGGGTTGCAGTCCACTTCCCATGCCAATGGACACTGTGAAAACACTAGCTTGCTTAATGCTGGTTCTGGAAACTGTATACGCTCATTGGATTTGTTTCTTTGGATTTGGACAGCCAATCCTAGCAGCCATCATCAGCCTGCTATCTGGCCTGATGGTCTTGGCCTCATTTGACTCTCAAGGTCACAAGCCTGACCCCACCAACCTTAGATTCATCTATCTCTACAGCCAGCAGTCTGTCATGTTTTTGTTAAACTTGGGTTCCCCAGACCACAAAATGACTTGAGTCAGAAGCCTCCCGTTGAACATCTGACCCATGATCTTGAGAGATCTCAAGCATTTGGACTGGACCTCTTCTCCAACTGGGTAAGCTGTTTTCTTGATATGAATCTCTCTCTGTGTGTATTTCTAAGAGTCGCTGGCTTTGTTTTTCTAGAAAGTCCAGCCTAAGACAGCACTGGCTACTTTTGCTGGCTGTTTTCAAATATAATTACTGAATTGAAGAAGAAATGAGAAACCAAAATTCACTGCATGAGATAAAAGGAGGAATATATTCCAAAGGAAATATCTAGGAGGCTGAATGAGGCTGGGGCTTATCATAGAGAGAGTACAGAAGAAATATGAAGAAGATATTGTTTAGCAAATTCCAGAGAACTGGACACTTAAGAGTTAAAATATTTTTCTAGGTGATGTAAAGTGATTTCTTTGCCCACCATACTGCATCAGTCAATAATAACATCAATGCTTTTTAGAATCAATTTATATTTGCTTTCCATGAAACACTGTGCAGAGGCAACCCAAGATAGCCCTGTAAATTGTGTTGTGGTCCAAAGAAGTAGCGATTCCAGGTAAAACAAATATTAATTAAAAAAAAAAAAGACAGATAGCGGGAGAGGGACTAGACAGCCTAGAATTAGGAGCTCTGATGCTAACAATTGTAAACTTTATCTTACAGGAAGTAGCATTTCCACCTTAAACGGGAGCTCATGAGAAGACCCTTGTTCAATCTGATGAAGTGTAATAGATGAATTTTGAAGAGAATCTGGTGAAGAGAATTAGAAAGGAGGTTTTCTAATAATAAAGGAGAATGATGGTTTAGATGCTCAATTAGAGTAGGAGACTTAGGAGAAGCTATAAAAATGTTTCTCAAAGAGGATTCTATTTTTCCATCACCAACTTAAATTATCATCCCCTATGAACTTGTACAAAGAAACTATTAATTTGGAAGTGAAAGTGATTGGTAAGCTGAGTTGGAAAGTCAGATTTTTGAATGCATCTAATTTTATTAAGCTCACAATTTTGTGTAAGCTACTAGCCTACGAAAGGTCCACAGGAGGAACATGCCAGCAATGGGGAGAGAGATTAAAATAATGTGTTCAGAACATGATGAACGTGATCAATGTTGCTTAATTGTACATATAAAATTGTTGACTGGGACTTTTAAATTTTATACATCCTACTGTGTGCCATGGAGTCCAGTCTGACTTACAGCAACCCATTATAGCAGAATAAAGCTGCCCGAGTGGGTTTCCTGGGCTGTAGTGTTTAGAGGAGCAGATAGCCCATGCTTTTTCCCATGGTGGGTTTGAACCACCAACCTTCTGGTGAGCACTAAGGGACCTGTGATGGCTAAAGTTATGTACCGACTTTGATTTCATGAGTCTCAGTAAGTAGGATTTTATGTTAAGTCCTATTTACATAAGCAAGTAAACTCTAATTCTCAGATGTTATATGCCTTTCTCATCAAGTAATGATAGCAACCCTATATTGTTGCTGCTCTTACTAAGTGTCCTGAGTGTGTCAAGAAGTAGAAGTGTGCCCCTGGGTTTCCAAATCTATGACCTTCGGAAAGCAGACTTCTCACTGTGTCTTCTATCCAGGGACCCAACAACTCTATATGGGTTTTAAATTCCTGTTTAAATATACATAAATAGGCTTTAATAACATCCGAAGATCAGAGAGCAAGCAAGTGGCAAAGCTATTTGTTTACTTCTGAACAACATATCTATCGCCTTTGTCCCTGCCTCCATTGAGATATCAAGCTACCTTTCATTTGGGTTATTCAACTAGATTGAATATGTACAAATACATTTCAAGTTGGAAGATGTCAAAGGAACCATTAAAATCCTAGTGGTAGAAGACACTGTTGATGCTTAAGAATGAACCTAACGATAATAAAAAATTTAGAAACATGAATGGAATTCTAAAAGAACCATTAGAATATAAATAATTCCAAGTGTTGCAGAAGGTTTATTTATCTTATCAGAGACATAGAAATGAAACCTTCTGTAAAACTCTGAAAAAGGAAGCTGAGATTCATTCTTATCCTGTAGATAACTTCTGCCCACACTGCTTCCCCTCTTTCCCTTGTTGAACTCCTCGTTGTGATAACTGTAGAGTCATTTGGACTTTATCAGAGACTGGCAAAGTACCTGTACTTAGGCCTTCAGTACATGTCCAAAAAAGGCCATCATTTCCTGTGCTAGGCTGCCTATTTCTGATAGCAGTCTCTTCAGATACATTCTTTACTGGTCCTTGTGCTCAAAGTCTGTTTTTAGAAAGACATTTCCTGGTCGAAATAAATGAGGCACAATTTGACTTCATCAGCTCTGAAAGCTCCCGAGGTTGTCATTTTTGTCTTTGTTTTTCTTTAGTATCAAGTGACACCTTATGTATGTGTGCGTTTCTTTTTAACTTTTAAGACTAAATTGAGCTGCGGGTTTATGCATATCCTGAAATATGCTGCGTTCCTGAATATCACTATTTTAATAGGCTGAAATAGACCAGAGGGAAGGTCAGTGCTTTCAGCATCCTCTGCTTTCCAGGTCACAAGCTATCTGGAATGGCTCTACAGTTTATGGTCTAGAAAATATGGCAGGGTTTCAAATTCTCCTCAAAAATTAACCCATATAAGGAGTAGATCTGTATTGTCTCCCTGTTTTTTTTTAATTCTATGCACTCTACTTTCTACCTCTTTCACTCTTTGCTCTCTTATTAAACCATGATAGATTTTTTTTTTGACTTCAAAAGGGAATGAAAAAAAGAAGATGCCAGTCACAGGCTAATGCATTCTTGCTCTAATACTATGGTGAGTGAAGAAAAGAGTGGGCCGAGAGACATTCTGATCTTGTCACAGTAGCTGGATGGAAGAGTAGGTTTCGGGTGGGGAGGGCACATATTTACTAAAAGTCAGGACAGGAGGCTTCAGCTCTGGGTTTGTTCAGTGACGACTGTGGTCTTGCACAAAGAAACACTCACCATGCTTAACCTTCATGTCCAAATTGCTGGACTGCCAATCTTGATCATCAGACTCCCAGGCAAACAACAGAACTGATGTATACCATGAGATTACAAATCTATGAAAACGCATATTTATGGCAAGTGCATCAAAATTAAGCAAGGACTTTTATCACACCCCCAAAAGAGTTTGTCAGCTCTACTGCCACAAGCAGGAAGACTTTTAGGTTAATCGTTATCCAAGCTTTCACCCCTTTCTAGGTTCTCCAACCAAGCCTTCTTCTCCACTGGAAGTCTGTGCAGAGCAGGGACCAAAGTTTATTGTTGTATTGTCGGTGGCTCTGTTATCTGGTAATGGAGTAAATGCTCCAGAAGGGTTGAGGGTCTGGCATTCTCCCCCCCCCCCCCCCACCCTGTAGTAGACTTGTGGATTATACTGGCTGAACTGTAATCAATGATCAAATCCAAAGCATTCTGAGGTTCCCCTTCCTCATGTCTCCATCCCAGAGTTTTCATTTCTGTGTCAGCCAGCAGAGGGCAGTGCAACTGATTAGGGAGGGAGTCCTGGAGGCCTTGGGTGTATACAAAGGTCCTGGGACAAGGAGAGCTTTGGTGAGTGGTGGTGGTGGTGGTGGTGGTACAAATTCAAACTACTGTCATATATTTAGTATTGCATACTTAGCACTTATTCACTTTTTTCTTTAAGATATTAACTTCAGAACCAGTGTGTGTTTGCATGTCCCATAGGATGCCCAGAGAAGATAGTCCTCAATTTCTGGTTGAGTGCTGAAGTCAACGGGAGAGACTCTTTTTCTAAAGAGATTTGGGCCGTGCATGTACACGATCAGCACAATCAACATGTTGTGAACGTGACTTCCACACAGAAAGTGTTAGTGTGGTTTGCTTTTTGACGCATCTCCCAGGTCCTAAGGGGAGATTCCATGTGTATGAAAACAGATCCAAAAATAGACAAAGTGACTTCAAACAGTCCTGCAACCACTGAGTGTGTTTCTGATGACGGGAGGAAATGAAAGGCATTTATTTTTTTCCCTGCCATTAACCCCAGATAGCATTAACATTATGCTTGGGAATAGCGAATAAAACACAAATCATTGCTGTAGTCCATCCTCAAAACACTGTGTCTATGTTTTGTATTCTAGAACACATGAACTAAGTTGCTGCTTCCTTTGAAACAAAGTACCCAATTTTCTGTAAGCAATTTTGTGCCTGAGTATTATTAATTTATGATAACATCAGTGATTCTATGTATGTATTCTTCTTTTTCGGCACCTCACTTGAATTATTATGGAATTTTAAAGCAATCTGATACGTACCCTGGAGTGTATTCCATAACATCCTCAATTCAATACATAAACATCTATTCTCCACAATGTGCTATGTACCCTGCTGGTTTTATTTGCCCCGTTGAATCCTTACTAAGATATAAGCATTGAGATGTACACAGAAGGAGATTGTGAGTTGTTCTGTCTTGGGGAAATTACATAAATTCGGGTGCTGAAAATGATGATATTTGGACTCTACAGGGCTCCATTCCAATACTAAAAGTACTTCTAACCCAAGACTAAAGTGATTAGGCTACCTATGCAGAACAATTCAGTGAGTCAGTTTCAGATGGATATTGAGAATGACTCTAGGAAACAAGATGACATAGTTGACTTTCCACAACAACCATCTTGAATCTCCTTTAAAGACAGAGAATTCCAGGGATCCAAAAGTCAGCCAGATTTCCAGAGCTCATCAGTAGAAGATAAAGGGGACTTTGTTCTCCTAAGAAATCAAATAGATTTGGAATAAAGGTAATTAGGTTTTGTTTCCTTTTGTTTTTTATCTTAAAAACCACAATTTTGACAGGCTGGTATTCTTATAGTTTTTTTTACTACATATAGAGAGAATTTGATAACCTAGGTTCAAGTTCATGAAATAGAAAAGTTGGCAAAGTAAATCCATTTAAAAAAATCAGCCAATGTTCCCTAATCATCCATGCTTTCAAAGCAAGACATACTCCCCCTAATCAAGGCTTCCCCAAATCCGTTTGTCTCAAACAGAACTTTGGCATGTTCATATAGAGTTTAATGAAAAACAGTATTAGCCAATGTGATTCTTAGAAGAAGAAGAAGAAGAAGAAGAAGATACTTCTTTGTATTTCTATGAATTATCTCTCTAAAACTCAAAACTCTCTGGAAAAATCATACAAAAACAAGTTCTCAATAATCTTGCCAAACCAGGATGAGGACAATACTTCTCCTCGTTCACAGACAAGAACAAGGCTCAGATTAATGATGCAATTTTCTATAATCTTTATTGCAGGCCAGAGTGTCATTGTTTGAACAATATGTTGCCTCTTGCAAAAGTTCAAAGCTCAGCGATTTGCAATATGTGACAGCAGAGACTAGGTAAGCACTCTCCCCTCTTTCTATAATGTCAGAACTGCTTCCACACTTCTTCATATAAAACTCATATATGTTTTTTTTCAAATCAACTGTTCTAGTATCTAAAGCTCTTTTGTGTTAGTCTGGGTAGACTAGAGAAACAAATTCATAGACATGCATATGGATATAAGGGAGAGGTTTATATACAAGAGGAATGGAACATTGAGAAACCCAACCCAGTCCAGTCCAAGGTCATACATGCGATCTTAGCCCTTTTGTCTGATACCAGTCCATAAAGTCTCCTTCCGACTCATGAAGTCACAGGCCAGTGGGTGCAGAGTCTTGTGTGTCAAGCAGCAGTAGAAGCATCCAGGTGCTGGTAGGGGTCTCCCAATGGCTCCTCACTTCCAGGGCTCAGCGTCCATCAGCAGTTTCCATGGGCAGTAACAGGAAATCCTGTGACCATTAAGAACAAAGAACCACCAGGAAAGAGTGTGTGAGATCCCTGCCTAAAGTGGCTGAGACAGCAGAGGCATAATATCAAGACCATGAAATGAGGCAGAGGTGCTGTGCAGCGACCACACGATAGAGTGGTGGTCGCTCCAAGCCCATCGAATGAGCACAATTGAGTGACTTTAGGCGGGAGTCTGGCTTGCAGCTTGGGGTATCCTTTGAACAGGTATTCTTGCTAAATAAGTTTTGTGACACTTGATGGAGCAGGACAGAGGCCCTGGGCCTGGTGGCCGAAGCCTAGGATCATACCAGTTGGCATGACTGAGAAGAAGCAGTGTAGACAAAAGACTGTCTCCTTAATGTTTGCTGATTCTGACTTGTGGTCATCTGGTAACTTCCCCCTATGGTAACCCCACCAAATGTGAATATTGTCTGTGAATTCTGTGTGGCCATTGCAATGAATTATTGAACCCACTAGAGAAAGAGTGTGCAGTGGGAGCGATGGTGGGTGTCAGAATTGGATAAAGAAGGCTGGATAGTGGAGGCAGGTCTGAAGACCACCGTTTGCCTTGTGACAATCCGGACTAGGATAGATTTGGAGTCTCACCTTGAGGAGCCATAGGAGGTCAGATGTGCCATTCATGTCACTTCCCCAATGAGCTTTGGTGTCCTCTTCTTGCTTCCTTGGGCTGCATCTATGCCCGAGTCCCTAAGAGGCACAATCAGACAGCACTATTGAATTCTTGCTTTTATAAATTATATCTTTACAATAGCCAGAAGTATCCCAGCTGCAGCTCACAATAAATTCAGATGTGTGACTCCTCTTTCCTTCCACCTCTCCTGGGGGAGGGGAATATGAGTGCTGAAATAACTTGTAAAAACTATGAGCATAAATATAGTGATGGGGAGATAGTCTGAGAACTGACTTCCCATCACATAAACGGGGTGGGTCATAGTTCCAGTCTGACCAGGCGCTTCTTACCCTTTTGAGAAGACAAGCAAACCATCCAGGCAAGGAGTGTTGACACGAAGGATGAATGGAATCAAAACAGTGAATGCGCCTGACCGTGCCTTAAGATCCTTTTAAAGGGTGACCTTCTCACAGACATTCTGGACATTCTTTTCCTAGACGTGGCTTTGAGATTCCACCCTCTGCAATAGCAGTGCATTTACAGCTGGTACTACAATGAGAACAGGAATGTTACAAGACCACGGCGGCATGCTATGTTTAGTCAAAACTACTGGAAAATAATTAGGCACAAAAACCTCTGCACTGAGTCATCGCTGTCAATTACCAGAGTCGTCATTCCTAGTGAAAGGCAAGTTTGTGGGTAGGAGTCAAACTGATGACTACTTGAGGGGGTGCTAGAGTCTCAAGGCTGCTTCTGCTTGACACAGGCATTCAGAATGCCCTGGTATTGAATCAGGAGTATAAAACACAGCATGTACCCTCCCGTTTATTCAAGACACTCCAAAGTTAGGAGTCAAGGCAGGCTGGGGTCCTCACCCTTGCCAAAAAAAAACTGATCGGGGTTAGGGGATGAATTATTTTTCCAAATTAATATGTCAAATCCTAACCTCAGTATCTGTGAATAGGTCTTTATTTTGAGATAAAGTCCTAGCAACTGTATTTCATTAAGATGAAGTCATTGGGTTGGCCCCGGAAGCCTTTAGTGACTGATATTGTTACAGGAAAAGGAGAACTGTCATTTATAAGCAGACGAAGATCATGTGGAGACAGAGGCAGAGATTAGAATTGCTAGGTTGTCACAAGACAACAATGGCAAGAATTGCCCTGATTTCTAGGAGGTGGGAGAGAGGCATGGGACATTTTTTCCTTCCAAGTCCTCAGAAGGAATCCACCAGCCTGCCATTCTGATTTCAGACTGATATCCTCCAAAAGTGAGAGAATAAATTTTTCTGGCTGTAAGTCCTTGGTTGGGTGGGACCTTGGGGCTCTCAGGCCTGAGAAACCAACACAGTCAGTTGTGAGCAGTGGACAGAAAATTGGTTCCTTGTGGTGATTTTTTTGTTGCAAAAGAGCAAAAGGAGGCTTGGAAAGAGGGAACCAAATGCATGGTAATTAAGAACTAGAGATTTATTTCTGGCTAGATGTACATCTTATTACAGAAAGCCAGGAGAACCGTGGTCTCAAATCCTTTCTCTTACTGTGTCCTGAAAAAAAGTGTTGTTTGGAAAATCTCATCTCTTCTATTTCTAAAATGTGTGTGGAGGATCTTCCATCAACCTCATGTTCTTGAGTCAGATAGGCCAGGAGAACTAACCATTCCTGCAGGTGCACCATAGGTCAAGGGTTCTGTGGGCTCCTGTTTCTAATAATCCTTCAAGATGAGCATGAGGATGTCACCATTCTACAGATGAGAAGTCTCTAAGGAAGGTAAAGAAATGTGAAGAGTTGGGATGGTCCATAGGCACAGGGCAAGGTGCAAAGAAAAGTCGATTTTATTTCACATTTCCTACTCTTCTTGCTTGGCCACATGAACATCACTGGTTCTAGCATGTGTGATGGAGACCCTGTGAATGATTGTTCCAGAGCGTTGTCCTTTCGGGAAAGCCAATTTGCTCTTGAAACTGCAGTGAGGACTGAGTGCCTCCGAAAGGCTGGCATGAAGAAGAGGAGAAAGTACCGCTCACTCTGATGAAAAATGGGAGTTTTCTACAGCAAGGCAGGATGGGAGTCCCTACCTCTCAAAGACAACCTTACTAGTCACAAGGAGGGACTGCAGCTCCTTGGATAATGGCACCATCTTCTTCCTCCGTTCTACAATGGCTACATTAGTCCACATATGTGATGGGCAGATTTGTTATGCTAACATGGCCACAGAAGATTGGTGGGTCTGTTGTGACAGCACAGCCAATGAACACACGGGATGAATTGAAGGGCAGAGATAGGAAGGGCTCAGTGAGTCCCATCTTCTCTCTCTTGCTTTCGGATCTTTGGACCAGACATCTGCTTTGTTCGTCTTGTGCCTCGACCTCCAAGCAATACTACCTGTGGGACACCTAATCATGGACTGTGGAGCTGTGAGTTGCAGTTCCTTCAAGCCCTGCTTTGCCACACTCCTGAAATATACATCTCTTGAGCTGGGGACTATTGGACTCTGTCATCTGGCTGGCTGTTGGTGACCTGCTCTGCTGTTCACTGCCTGTGACTAGATAGCCTGAATTGCTCTACAGAGGACTACTCAGCGGCCCTCAAGACTTGAAGGACTGCCAGTCTTCTAGCTGCTTTATAGATAGTTAACTGTTTCTTTCTTATCTTATATACTCTTCTTTCTATATAAATATATAAAGAGAATTACTAGTGTCCTGGTTTTATTTCTCTAGAGAACCCTCTCTGACACAACATATGATTTCATTTTTTAAAGAAACATGCTGTCTACCTCTGAGAGAGCAAAGATTTTCCTACTCTAGTCCCCCAAAGATTCTTTTCACCTCAGGCATGGAAAAGGACCCTTAGTTAATCTGATCTTGCTAAACTAGGCCTATAAAGCAGTCTGTGGTCTGTCCAGCAATCTATGAAAGCTAGTAATCTGAAAAGAAATGCAGCAGCAGAATAAATGGGGGGGGGGAATTATTGTTAGTTGTCAAACATTTCCGGTGACTTGGCTTTACATGCAAGTTTCATGGCAGCAGAAGCCAGAAAAGCAAATGAAACCGTGCAGTGGGCAAATCATTTGTCAAAGACCTCTTTCCAGTGTCAACAAGTGAAGCTGTTGCTTTGAAGACTAAGGTACCTCTGACCCTGCCATGATAGTTTTCTTTAACACGGAAGACAGCAAGACCAATGTCTTTGAATTATGGCGTTGATGAAGACTATTCAAGAGTCTATGGGCTGCCAGCCAAAATGAGCCAATCTGTTTTAGAAGAAGTAGCACCAGAATGTTCCTTTGAAGCGAGGATGCTGGTACTTTAGCCTGCTGGCTTTCAACCTGCTATCAAGAAGAGCTGGTCACTGGAAAATTCGACATGCTTTGGGAAGTATCAGGATGATAAAAAGAAGGATGGCCTTTGATGAACTTGATTGACTCAGTGGTTGAACAAATAGTGGTTTTGCACAGTATCTATGATGAGGACTGCCCAGGATTCACCAGTGTTTCACCCTTTAAGCATGGGGTCCCTCTGGGTCAGACCAACCAGATAGCACCTCGTAGTAACAACAACATTGGTGGCCAGCAGTTGTACACCCGTGAAGCACTGAATTGACAAATGCTCTGTGATATATGTTGTGGTTATTTTTTTCAATCATTTTATTAGGGGCTCATACATCATATTTCACAATATATAAATAAGCATACTCGTCAAGCACCCTCACATGTCCACTTCTATTATTGTTCTCCAATCATCCACCTTTTTCCCTTTAGCCCCTAGTATCGGCTTATCCATTCCTTCCCCTCTTCCCCTGGTCTCTCCTCCCCTCCAACCCTCAATAGTTTATACATTGTTATTGTTTTGTCATATCGTACACTGCC